>JALHLI010000052.1:250000-265000 GCA_023349425.1 Anthopleura sola | reverse complement strand
ACACTGTCCCGAAAAGCGATTAACGCAAATATCAACTTCAATACACGGATAGGAACAACGTGCACTTCCTCTATTCGAAGCACGCTTGAGACACCTCGAAAAAAATTGAGCTGAAATAAAACTAGCACTAGTCTTTTAACCTTCAAAAAACATTCTGTTTTTTTTTTCCCGACTTCTGAAACATGCTTGAGCTTTTGACATTCCAGGTATGATAGATCCAACAATGCATCTAAATGATGAATAATTTGAACGCTCAACCTTACCTTGGCCAAGCTGAAAACACTGCTCATCATCACATATCTCATACTTCTCCACGTTTTGGCTACCATACTTCCCATCATTGTTTAGCTCTCGTGAATACAAGACTGCTAGCACTATACATACAATTAGCAGAAGGAGACAGAACACAATCGCAAAGACAAGTGCAAAACTTAATTTACGAGTAGTTTTTCTTGGCAAATTCTCTTTGAAAAAAACTTCAGCGGAATCGGCGAATTCCATGCTGTTTGCTGTTTCATTTACTCAACCTCGTGTAGTTTGTTTGTCTTAGGACCTTAGGTTATTATATCTCTAATCACGTGTTATACTTATTTACATAAGAATAATAGCACATCACTTTCCTTTTTTGACAGAAGAACCTAGTACCTGCTATGGCATTGCTTTTCAATTAGTGGTTGTTATTTTCGGGAGGAGTTATGTCATGAAGGGTTTTTTCTGGTGGGACCAGCTCGTCCTCCGCGACACACGAGAATACTTTTGAATTCTTCATTGTCTTTTATTTCTGCATTGCTCTGTATTTCTGCTCTGCTTCTTTCTGTCTTCTGTTTCTCTTCTGTGTGTAACTCTGTGAAACTCTGTAACTCTACGTGCTAAAATCCCTTAAATAATGGTTGCGAGGTTGACCAGATGACGTCAAGCCTAATATCAGCTGATGTCATTTACAAGCGTTGTGATTGGTTGCTAAGAAAGATGAATAATAATCTACTAGTTCCCAATTCCCGAGGAGGAATTTGAACTATGTTGAAATTCTACTATTCATCGTGCTTAGGGTTTTCAAATTTACCAAATTTCTACTATTCATCGTGCTTAGGGTTTTCAAATTTACCAAATTTCACACTTATCCACAGGATTCATGCCGCTGTTTGGTGAACACTTTGAATTATATAATTGTTTTTACTATCTTTTTCGTAGATGTATTCAGAGCACGATCGTCCCGAATTGAAAAAACACTATTCATTTCACCTTCGTGTTTTTTTCGATTGTCGCGAATTCGTCACGGTGTTTTACAAAATATCTTGAGAGGCTCTATAAATGCCTATATGTAATGTTTATAAAACGAGAGACCGTGTTTTATCGGCATATAAAGATACGAGCATAGCTAGTCTTCGCTGGTACTGCTCCATCAAGACACGAGGCCTCTTGGTTTCTAGTTTTAGGCAACTTGAATCTACTCATCTTCTCATCTTCTTGAATCTACTCATCTTCTCGCCTTCGGCTCGTATCTTTATAGCCGATAAAACACGGGCTCGAGTTTTATAAATGGCTTAGGAAACTCATACTTATTTTCATATGGTGTAAATAATGCCAGTTGCTTGAAAATTTCGTTAATTTTGATCAAAGATGATATTTTTTAGTACGCAATATTGAACAAGTTGCAGTTTAGTGAATCTCAAGGGACGTGCGAGATTGATGATCCATGAAAGCTGACTTAGTAACAAATTCCGTAGGGAGCTACTTTGTACTTGAAAAATTTGCATTTCAAAGTAAATTTGCATTTTGCCTTGCATTCGAGAAGATGAGTAGATTCAAGTTGCCTAAAACTAGAAACCAAGAGGCCTCGTGTCTTGTGGGAGCAGTACCAGCGAAGACTAGCTATGCTACGAAATGGGCAACTAAAATATTTCGAGAATGGCTGAATTCCCGTAAAAATATCATTGCGGTTAAAGAAGATTCAAGTTTATAATTCCCGGGTAAAGAGTCCTTTCAAGATTTAAGTACAAGTCTAGAGGAGACGAATGCGGAGTCCTTAAACTTTTGGTTCGTAAAATTCATTGAAGAAGTGGCGAAAAAGGATGGAAAAAATTACCCTCCGAGTAGTCTTTACGCTATTGCTTGTGGCATCAACCGATTTCTGGCCGAAAAACGAACCGAAGAGTGCATCAATATTTTGGATAGAAGTGATAAAAGGTTAGTCTCGAAGAATAAAGAATACTATAAGTAGAAATAACATTGTCACTGGGGTAGTTTAGCAGACTTTGTTTTTTTCTATAGTTGCATTTCTGAACAGTTTCACGTTTTTTTAATTTTATGTTTGTTATTTGTTGGTGTAGTTTTCAGGGGATATCGGAATGAATAAAAGATTAGTGTTATATGACATTTAAAACTACTGATGTTTAATTCATCATTAGTTTTAAATCCCATAAAAAACTAATCTTTTATTCATCAGGGATTTTGTCAGCCCCGATCTCCCCTGAAAACAATCAAAGCCGCCCCCGGCTTTAAGTTTCTTGGTTTGCTATCGATATATATAAATACCGTCACGTGTTTTTATCCATGGCCATGATTGGATTAAAACCCTAATGAATATTTATGAGTTTTTTAAGGTTAGATAAAATATAGTTATTGTTCTCTACCTTTGAATAAATCTCAGGAGCCCGATCCAAAGCTTTTTTGAGGACCAAGATGTTTTTGAGAAGCGTGGCACCCAATATATTGATTGATGAATTGTATTTCAAGAAATACCGGCGTTGCCATCCACCACAAGCATAGGCGTAGAAGTCTTCACAAGGATCGACGCTCTTATTCATGTTTTTCACCATTTCTGTTTTTTTATTCACAACAATAATAATAAGAATAATAAGACTTTATTGATAACGAGGGTAAACACTTTTAACACAGTTACAATAACTGGTATATATACTTGTGGCCTTCAAAGCTTTTCTTGATTTATTACGCTTCTAAATAGTTTTCGCTAATACTAGAAGGCCATTAAGACAATGAGGTTGGTCACTGCCAGGGTTTCTTCAAGGGCGGATCCAGCCAATATTTATTTATTATTAGGGGGGGGGGGGGGGGGGTGCTAATTGAGTTTCGTCCGTCAACACAACGGAAAACAACAAACAGGGTATTTACATAAGCTCTAGTCTAAACCTTCAAAAAACTGATACATCGTAATTAATAAAACGTGATCAGCTTGAATGTACAGTCGACCTCTCTTTGAACGATCTAATTTCACACAAACATTGTTATTAGAATATTACTTAGCAAGCGACCGTCATCACCCTTGAGATATGATTTTAAATTACTTTAATTTTGTCCCCTCTCTCCTTAGCGGAGTACTTAAAAGTACCGCTATTGTTCGGGTTCAAGTGAATTGAGATTGTTTGCTGTGTTGTTCTCTCCTTTGCCACGAGGGCTCTCTGGTTTTTCCTCCTTGCGTAAAAAATAAACTTGTGAGTTGAGTTGTATGCATAAAATATTGAATGTAGTGAATGTGGGCCAAATTGGAAACCAGTATTTTAACACTAAATTTGTATCCCACTAAAAAAAAAAGAAGATTTTTTAAGCCAACAGCCCCCACTGATCATAGGACTCGGAAGACAAATTGTTTTCAATAATAACAATCAATATACCAAATATACCGAAGCTTCTGCAAAATATGAATAGTAAAGCAAAATTCATTTCACCTTCGCGTTTTTTTCGATTGTCGCAAATTAATCACGGTGTTTTACAAAATATCTTGATGGACTCTATAAATGCCTATATATATAATACTAAACTACTGACTAGAAATATTCTTTTTATGTTTCCACTTATAAGAAAAAAAACCAGCGCAAAAAAGTCAAATCGATATCACATGGAAACTACTAAAACTAAAATTTGTATATGACCACTTATAAAAAAAGTGCAAAAATAGATGTCATTGAAGAATGATGTAGGTTTGGGCTTCCTGTATAGTGAAGGTTTTCATCGGCGACCATCTCGCGCAACCACTTACTCGTCACCCCAAAGTAGTCGATTCGCTTACAAGAGAGAATAATTAATGGAGTGGAATGGTTTGGAAACCTATTGTTTTAGGTTTTTGTTTGGCGACCGATGTTGAAACGTACCATCACGTGATATTGACCGTGCACAATGAACCAAAGCAAGTACGGCTGAAAATACTAGTTTCCGTACTATTTTCATGTACGAACATTTCGAAAGTGTAAAGTTTTCATTCAAAGATTACAAAGAAGAGGATAAATAATTCCGCGCAGATACAGTTAAGAGGCAATCTCATGTAATTCCTTAAACTACTAGGGTATTTTGTTAAATTTTCGCTCTTCTTTTTCTTCTTCTCGAACTCCTTTGACTTCGACAGCGACTAATTAATATTAAAACAAAACAGGTGATTTGCATAATTCAGCTCGCAAGATGCTAGGCTCTGAAAAGCTACTAAAAAACCCATTAACTTTAATTTATTGAAATAAAATATGTCAAAAGAAAAATGTATCAATTTATATTCACACAAGTTCCAACGATAATTTTAGGGACATTTCAATGCTCTCTTTGAATTATACAATTTTTTTACCATCTCTTACGTAGATGGACACTAGAGAAAAACGTTTGCGCATGCGTGCCATTCAGCACGCTTTCCATGAAATTATAGAGTTTTAGTGAGAAAATAAATGCTTGTTTTCCCCGAGTATACAAAAAAATTCGTGGGTATACTTTTGTGAGACCAAGATAATGTGTTAATAAAGACAATATGAAAGAATTAGCCTTAAGTTTCAAGAACTGATCTTAAGTTTTGGCATTTTGTAAAGACTATTCTTCAGGCAAGTGTGAAAGTCAAATTTGAATATTTTTACAATAGCACGAAGACGCTTTCGACTAATTTGCATACGGACTTAGAGCATGCGCAGACGTTTTTCACGCGTGCCACGTGGATGTATTCAGAGCACGATCGACCCGAATTGAAAAACAATATTCATTTCACCTTCGCGTTTTTTTCGGTTGTCGCGAATTCGTCAAGGTGTTTTACAAAATATCTTGATAGACTCTATAGATGCCTATATATAATACTAAACTACTGACTAGAAATAATGTTTTTATGTTTCCACTTATTAAAAAAAAAAAAACAGCGCAAAAACGTTGTCATTGAAGAATGACTAAGCAGGTATGGGCTTCTTGAAGTGAACGCTCTCATTGATTGCTATACCGTGGAATGAGGCGGATGCTATGTAGGGAAAACAAGTGATAATACTACACTTCAGTTGAAATGTGTGTACACACTGTCCCGAAAAGCGATTAACGCAAATATTAACTTCAATACAGATAGGAACAACGTGAAATTCTTCTATTCGAAGCACGCTTGAGACATCTCGAAAAAAATTGAGTTGAAATAAAACTAGCACTAGTCTTTTAACCTTCAAAAAACATTCTGTTTTTTTTTCCCGACTTCTGAAACATGCTTGAGCTTTTGACATTCCAGGTATGATAGATCCAGCAATGCATCTAAATGATGAATAATTTGAACGCTCAACCTTACCTTGGCCAAGCTGAAAACACTGCTCATCATCACATATCTCATACTTCTCCACGTTTTGGCTACCATACTTCCCATCATTGTTTAGCTCTCGTGAATACAAGACTGCTAGCACTATACATACAATTAGCAGAAGGAGACAGAACACAATCGCAAAGACAAGTGCAAAACTTAATTTACGATTAGTTTTTCTTGGCAAATTCTCTTTGAAAAAAACTTCAGCGGAATCGGCGAATTCCATGCTGTTTGCTGTTTCATTTACTCAACCTCGTGTAGTTTGTTTCTCTTAGGACCTTAGGTTATTATATCTCTAATCACGTGTTATACTTATTTACATAAGAATAATAGCACATCACTTTCCTTTTTTGACAGAAGAACCTAGTACCTGCTATGGCATTGCTTTTCAATTAGTGGTTGTTATTTTCGGGAGGAGTTATGTCATGAAGGTTTTTTTCTGGTGGGACCAGCTCGTCCTCCGCGACACACGAGAATACTTTTGAATTCTTCATTGTCTTTTATTTCTGCATTGCTCTGTATTTCTGCTCTGCTTCTTTCTGTCTTCTGTTTCTCTTCTGTGTGTAACTCTGTGAAACTCTGTAACTCTACGTGCTAAAATCCCTTAAATAATGGTTGCGAGGTTGACCAGATGACGTCAAGCTTAATATCAGCTGATGTCATTTACAAGCGTTGTGATTGGTTGCTAAGAAAGATGAATAATAATCTACTAGTTCCCAATTCCCGAGGAGGAATTTGAACTATGTTGAAATTCTACTATTCATCGTGCTTAGGGTTAAACAAAAATTATACCGTTGCTAGACCATTAAGCGATCTAACTTGTGCTTAACTAGAATTTAGTCTTTAAACGAAATTTAACAAAATTGGCTAGCTCCAAAATTGGAATATCAGGCATTAGTATAAATACAAAGGTGATTATACAAAATCGCGCGCTCTGATTGGTTTTCTATCTCGGATTATCAGCCGATAATCACCTTTTCGGACAAAATGGCTGTCAGCGTGACCGTCGCGCTTTTAAAAAATAAAATATTTTCACTTTCAATGTTGTTTCCTTCTTTCTTTTTTGAAATAATCACCTTTTTATTTATACTAAAACAATTATTCACCTCAAGCTCAGTGGTTATCGATGAATATTTACCTCGCAGCTCGAAGACTCGCCGCTCGGTAAATATTCATCGATAATCACTTCGCCTTCGGCGAATAACTGCTAATTAGCTGACAGCGCCCAGCTATGAATATTTAAACAGAATTCGAGCTAGCAAAACACTAAATTGTCATTTATGATTACAAGGTAATATTATCTACAAAATGTCATCTCAGCAACATTTCTAATTAAGACTTGTCAAGGGCGGATCCAGGAATTTGTTAAAGGGGGGGTCCAAACCTTGAAAAGAGTCTGCCGATCTGTCAATTATTCCTTTGCCGCAATCAATTTCATTAGTACTGGCATCTCGATTCCGCAAACATGAGCAGTTTCTGAACAGTCTTTTTACCTGTCATGTTTTCTTCTGCTCTGTATCTTAGAATTCAAATATCAGTGTCTCTTTTCAGACTTTATGGCACTGCGGCGAACAACTGTTTTCCTTAATTAGATATAATCATTTTTCTGTTACCGTATTTTCTTATTCATGTCTCGTCCCTTAGGAAAAATTTCTCCTTACAGGTACAATCCCAATTTTAACTGTCCTGTGGCACTCTCACAACCTTCTTTTATGTCTCTAATTACGTGTTTAAATAAGGATAATAACATAACATCTCCACTTCCGCAAGGGCCAGTCTACATAACATCGTTTTCTACAGACTTCCTTCATAAGACTAGACCTAAGTTCTCCCTGATTTTCAATGGGGCTTGAACTCTCTCTTCGGTCTTCATTCTGGTTTCACTTCCTTCTGTCTTCATTCTGGTTTCACTTCCTTCTGTCTTCATTCTGGTTTCACTTCCTCCTGTCTTCATTCTGGTTTCACTTCCTCCTGTCTTCATTCTGGTTTCACTTCCTTCTGTCTTCCTTCTGGTTTCACTTCCTCCTGTCTTCATTCTGGTTTCACTTCCTCCTGTCTTCATTCTTGTTTCACTTCCTTCTGTCTTCATTCTGGTTTCACTTCCTCCTGTCTTCATTCTGGTTTCTTTCTTTCGTTCTTGTGGCACATCTGCTTACTTAGGTTTCTCAGATGGTTCTGGTTGTTTGGTCAACTCACTTACATAAGAATAATAGCACATGAAACACTGTACTTTTTTAAAAACACGGTCTAGTACCTGCTATGGTTTTCAGTCAACCTCATGCTGTAAACAGTCAACAGTTTGCTGTTCAAAGATGAGACGTTAGAATGGTTAGTACTACGCATGCGTGCAGGGTAAATGCACGCATGCGTAGTAGAAAAAATAGCTTAAGAAACGCTTACATTAAATATAAAATTCGTAATTCAAGATCAGTTATATTTATTAATAATAAATTAAATCATAATCTCCAATGTAAACAATCAACAGTTCGCTGTTCAAAGATGAGATGCTAGAATGGTTAGTACTACGCATGCGTGCAGGGTAAACGAGCAAATGGAACGAAATAGTTTGTCAACAAGAGTAACAAACCAACCACGAACCAGTATGTCCGGATTTACCAGATTTCACACTTATCCACAGGATTCATGCCGCTGTTTGGTGAACACTTTGAATTATATAATTGTTTTTACTATCTTTTTCGTAGATGTATTCAGAGCACGATCGTCCCGAATTGAAAAAACACTATTCATTTCACCTTCGTGTTTTTTTCGATTGTCGCGAATTCGTCACGGTGTTTTACAAAATATCTTGAGAGGCTCTATAAATGCCTATATGTAATGTTTATAAAACGAGAGACCGTGTTTTATCGGCATATAAAGATACGAGCATAGCTAGTCTTCGCTGGTACTGCTCCATCAAGACACGAGGCCTCTTGGTTTCTAGTTTTAGGCAACTTGAATCTACTCATCTTCTCATCTTCTTGAATCTACTCATCTTCTCGCCTTCGGCTCGTATCTTTATAGCCGATAAAACACGGGCTCGAGTTTTATAAATGGCTTAGGAAACTCATACTTATTTTCATATGGTGTAAATAATGCCAGTTGCTTGAAAATTTCGTTAATTTTGATCAAAGATGATATTTTTTAGTACGCAATATTGAACAAGTTGCAGTTTAGTGAATCTCAAGGGACGTGCGAGATTGATGATCCATGAATGCTGACTTAGTAACAAATTCCGTAGGGAGCTACTTTGTACTTGAAAAATTTGCATTTCAAAGTAAATTTGCATTTTGCCTTGCATTCGAGAAGATGAGTAGATTCAAGTTGCCTAAAACTAGAAACCAAGAGGCCTCGTGTCTTGATGGAGCAGTACCAGCGAAGACTAGCTATGCTACGAAATGGGCAACTAAAATATTTCGAGAATGGCTGAATTCCCGTAAAAATATCATTGCGGTTAAAGAAGATTCAAGTTTATAATTCCCGGGTAAAGAGTCCTTTCAAGATTTAAGTACAAGTCTAGAGGAGACGAATGCGGAGTCCTTAAACTTTTGGTTCGTAAAATTCATTGAAGAAGTGGCGAAAAAGGATGGAAAAAATTACCCTCCGAGTAGTCTTTACGCTATTGCTTGTGGCATCAACCGATTTCTGGCCGAAAAACGAACCGAAGAGTGCATCAATATTTTGGATAGAAGTGATAAAAGGTTAGTCTCGAAGAATAAACAATACAATAAGTAGAAATAACATTGTCACTGGGGTAGTTTAGCAGACTTTGGATTTTTGCTTTTATGTTTGTTATTTGTTGGTGTAGTTTTCATGCAGGGCATATCGGGTCTGATAAAAGCTGATTGCTGATTGGTCAAGTGAGTATGACTATATTCTAATGAATAAAATATTAGTGTTATATAACATATAAAACTACTGATGTTTAATTCATCAGTAGTTTTATATCCCATAAAAAACTAATCTTTTATTCATCAGGGATTTTGTCAGCCCCGATCTCCCCTGAAAACAATCAAAGCCGCCCCCGGCTTTATGTTTCTTGGTTTGCTATCGATATATATAAATACCGTCACTTGTTCTTATCCATGGCCTTGATTTACGGTGGCCCATAGGGGACATGCAGCAAGTTAGATGAGTTGCTGCAAATAAAACGAGTTGCTGCATATAATAAACGAGTTGCTGCAAATAAGACGAGTTGCTGCATATAATAAACGATTGCTGCATATAATAAACGAGTTGCTGCATATAATAAACGAGTTGCTGCAAATAAGACGAGTTGCTGCATATAATAAACGATTGCTGCATATAATAAACGAGTTGCTGCATATAACAAACGAGTTGCTGCATGTTATGCGCGCGCACTTTGCTGATTGGGACTGAGTTCTAGAAGAGCGCGTGGTTTGTTGTTGTTGTCGATCACCATCGATCCTGTATGGCGGCTTTAAGCTTCTGTCTTTTACTCGAACTGGTTTTAAAGTGGCTTGTTCTGTCTACTTTTTCAAGCGTCTTGTCAAGCAGAACCGATGGTGATCGACAACAACAACAAACCACGCGCTCTTCTAGAACTCAGTCCCAATCAGCAAAGTGCGCGCGCAGCGTTTTTCGAATAACATGCAGCAACTCGTTTATTATATGCAGCAACTCGTTTATTATATGCAGCAACTCGTTTATTATATGCAGCAACTCGTCTTATTTGCAGCAACTCGTTTATTATATGCAGCAACTCGTTTTATTTGCAGCAACTCATCTAACTTGCTGCATGTCCCCTATGGGCCACAGTATTGATTGGATTAAAACCCTAATGAATATTTATGAGTTTTCTAACTTTGGAGAGAAGTCGCGTACTTAATATATATGTCTTATTATCATTGCGTTACATACTGAAACCACGTAGGTCATCCTCGTGTAGACCCGCTGAGGCGTTACGCATGAGCTGTATCGCTTGGTATCTGTTTAATATGTGACCAAGTGCAGTTTTTCATGTGAAATGGGGATTGACAAAATGAACGCTGGGGTCAATGATTAAACTGAGTTTATTAATTCATTCATTCGAGGAGATACGGTAGTATCATGTTCGCGTCATCAAAGCGTTCGCTACAGTTTGAACCGTGTGGCTGCTTGGATGACGATTGTGGTTTTAAGGTCACTGAGTTTTGACCGTTCTACCAGCGCTTAGGAACATGCCAAAGTGACAGACCAACAGACATATAAAGTAACTTATGAATATTTCGTTTAATTTGCATAATTTTTAGAAAGAATTTGAACAATTATCAATTATCCTATCGCCCGTGATCAGATCAAAATCGAAGAGATGCCATGCCTGGTTGATTAAATAACTGGAAATGAACTGTTTTTTTACTTGAAATCAATCGAGTTATCCACGCGACTTGTTGTGAGCACGTGGACTCGATGGCGTCCAATATCTAAATGCACAACACTAACCATGAAAGACACTCGGCGACTTCCGCGTTGAGTCTCCAACTCCAAACTCGTTTACTAAACTTTGAAAGTACTACAACCTACTTAACACTCAATGATTGCTATACCAAATAATGCGGAAGCTATGTAGGGAAAACTAGTGATAATATTACATATTTATTGGAGTGTGTGTACACATTGTTCCGAAAAGAGATTAATGGTAATATCAACCTAAATACAAAAAGGAATAAATCTGAAGCAAGCTTGAGACATCTCAAAAAAAAAATTATGTGTTGAAATAAAACTTGCACGAGTCAAGTCCATGCATGAACTTAGCATTAGCTCTAGTCTTCTAACCTTCAAAAAACATTCGGAGTTTTTCGACTTCTGAAGCATGTTTGCGCTTTTGACATTCCAGGGTTGCTAAGGGGGTTGGTATGATAGATACAGCAATGCATCTAAATGATGAATAATTTGAACGCTCAACCTTACCTTGGCCAAGCTGAAAACACTGCTCATCATCACATATCTCATACTTCTCCACGTTTTGGCTACCATACTTCCCATCATTGTTTAGCTCTCGTGAATACAAGACTGCCAGCACTATACATACAATTAGCAGAAGGAGACAGAACACAATCGCAAAGACAAGTGCAAAACTTAATTTACGATTAGTTTTTCTTGGCAAATTCTCTTTGAAAAAAACTTCAGCGGATTCGGCGAATTCCATGCTGTTTGCTGTTTCATTTACTCAACCTCGTGTAGTTTGTTTCTCTTAGGACCTTAGGTTATTAAATCTCTAATCAC
Source organism: Anthopleura sola (assembly GCA_023349425.1). NCBI lineage: Eukaryota > Metazoa > Cnidaria > Anthozoa > Actiniaria > Actiniidae > Anthopleura > Anthopleura sola. Next base: position 253,236 of record JALHLI010000052.1, on the reverse strand, counting down.
GTGTTATACTTATTTACATAAGAATAATAGCACATCACTTTCCTTTTTTGACAGAAGAACCTAGTACCTGCTATGGCATTGCTTTTCAATTAGTGGTTGTTATTTTCGGGAGGAGTTATGTCATGAAGGGTTTTTTCTGGTGGGACCAGCTCGTCCTCCGCGACACACGAGAATACTTTTGAATTCTTCATTGTCTTTTATTTCTGCATTGCTCTGTATTTCTGCTCTGCTTCTTTCTGTCTTCTGTTTCTCTTCTGTGTGTAACTCTATGAAACTCTGTAACTCTCTACTAAACTACGTGCTAAAATCCCTTAAATAATGGTTGCGAGGTTGACCAGATGACGTCAAGCTTAATATCAGCTGATGTCATTTACAAGCGTTGTGATTGGTTGCTAAGAAAGATGAATAATAATCTACTAGTTCCCAATTCCCGAGGAGGAATTTGAACTATGTTGAAATTCTACTATTCATCGTGCTTAGGGTTAAACAAAAATTATACCGTTGCTAGACCATTAAGCGATCTAACTTGTGCTTAACTAGAATTTAGTCTTTAAACGAAATTTAACAAAATTGGCTAGCTCCAAAATTGGGATATCAGGCATTAGCTGACAGCGCCCAGCTATGAATATTTAAACAGAATTCGAGCTAGCAAAACACTAAATTGTCATTTATGATTACAAGGTAATATTATCTACAAAATGTCATCTCAGCAACATTTCTAATTAAGACTTGTCAAGGGCGGATCCAGGAATTTGTTAAAGGGGGGGTCCAAACCTTGAAAAGAGTCTGCCGATCTGTCAATTATTCCTTTGCCGCAATCAATTTCATTAGTACTGGCATCTCGATTCCGCAAACATGAGCAGTTTCTGAACAGTCTTTTTACCTGTCATGTTTTCTTCTGCTCTGTATCTTAGAATTCAAATATCAGTGTCTCTTTTCAGACTTTATGGCACTGCGGCGAACAACTGTTTTCCTTAATTAGATATAATTATTTTTCTGTTACCGTATTTTGTTATTCATGTCTCGTCCCTTAGGAAAAATTTCTCCTTACAGGTACAATCCCAATTTTAACTGTCCTGTGGCACTCTTACAACCTTCTTTTATTTCTCTAATTACGTGTTTAAATAAGGATAATAACATAACATCTCCACTTCCGCAAGGGCCAGTCTACATAACATCTTTTTCTACAGACTTCCTTCATAAAACTAGACCTAAGTTCTCCCTGACTTTCAATGAGGCTTGAACTCTCTCTTCGGTCTTCATTCTGGTTTCACTTCCTTCTGTCTTCATTCTGGTTTCACTTCCTTCTGTCTTCATTCTGGCTTCACTTCCTTCTGTCTTCATTCTGGTTTCACTTCCTTCTGTCTTCATCCTGGTTTCACTTCCTCCTGTCGTCATTCTGGTTTCACTTCCTCCTGTCGTCATTCTGGTTTCACTTCCTTCTGTCTTCATTCTGGTTTCACTTCCTTCTGTCTTCATTCTGGTTTCACTTCCTTCTGTCTTCATTCTGGTTTCACTTCCTCCTGTCTTCATTCTGGTTTCTTTCTTTCGTTCTTGTGGCACATCTGCTTACTTAGGTTTCTCAGATGGTTCTGGTTGTTTGGTCAACTCACTTACATAAGAATAATAGCACATGCAACACTGTCCTTTTTTAAAAACACGGTCTAGTACCTGCTATGGTTTTCAGTCAACCTCATGCTGTAAACAGTCAACAGTTTGCTGTTCAAAGATGAGATGTTAGAATGGTTAGTACTACCCATGCGTGCATTTACCCTGCACGCATGCGTAGTAGAAAAAAAATAGCTTAAGAAACGCTTACATTAAATATAAAATTCGTAATTCAAGATCAGTTATATTTATTAATAATAAATTGAATCATAATCTCCAATGTAAACAATCAACAGTTTGCTGTTCAAAGATGAGATGTTAGAATGGTTAGTACTACGCATGCGTGCAGGGTAAACGAGCAAATGGAACGAAATAGTTTGTCAACAAGAGTAACAAACCAACCACGAACCAGTATGTCCGGATTTACCAGATTTCACACTTATCCATAGGATTCATGCCGCTGTTTGGTGAACACTTTGAATTATATAATTGTTTTCACTATCTTTTTCGTGGATGTATTCAGAGCACGATCGTCCCGAATTGAAAAAACACTATTCATTTCACCTTCGCGTTTTTTTCGATTTTTTTTTTCGTGTTTTACAAAATATCTTGATGGACTCTATAAATGCCTATATATAATACTAAACTACTGACTAGAAATAATTTTTTAATGTTTCCACTTATCAAAAAAAAAAGCGCAAAAAAGTTGTCATTGAAGAATGACTAAGCAGGTATGGGCTTCTTGAAGTGATCGTTCTCATTGATTGCTATACCGTGGAATGAGGCGGATGCTATGTAGGGAAAACAAGTGATAATACTACACTTCAGTTGAAATGTGTGTACACACTGTCCCGAAAAGCGATTAACGCAAATATCATCTTTAATACACGGATAGGAACAACGTGAAATTCCTCTATTCGAAGCACGCTTGAGACCTCTCGAAAAAAATTGAGTTGAAATAAAACTAGCACGAGTCTTTTAACCTTCAAAAAATATTCGGGTTTTTTTTTCGACTTCAGAAACATGCTTGTGCTTTTGACATTCCAGGTATGATAGATCCAGCAATGCATCTAAATGATGAATAATTTGAACGCTCAACCTTACCTTGGCCAAGCTGAAAACACTGCTTATCGTCGCATATCTCATACTTCTCCACGTTTTGGCTACCATACTTCCCATCATTGTTTAGCTCTCGTGAATACAAGACTGCTAGCACTATACATACAATTAGCAGAAGGAGACAGAACACAATCGCAAAGACAAGTGCAAAACTTAATTTACGATTGGTTTTTCTTGGCAAATTCTCTTTGAAAATAACTTCAGTGGAAGCGGCGAATTCCATGCTGTTTGCTGTTTCATTTACTCAACCTCGTGTAGTTTGTTTCTCTTAGGACCTTAGGTTATTATATCTCTAATCACGTGTTATACTAATTTACATAAGAATAATAGCACATGCAACACTGCCCTTTTTTAACAGGGCAGTCTTGTACCTGCTATGGTTTTCAGTCAACCTCATGCTGTTTAAACCTCCTGTGGCACTCTGACGGTCTTCTTTTATCTCTCTAATAACGTCGATTATTAATAGACTTAGTAAATTTTCCTGGTTTGTCTTGATTTGTCACCGATAC
>JALHLI010000052.1:0-245000 GCA_023349425.1 Anthopleura sola | reverse complement strand
AGTCACCACCAACAACAATCTTTTTCAAGACTACACTCACCCGGACGATCACATTACTCACTCCACTACTACTCCTGGGCTCAAACCATTTACTTTCATCAGTACTGGCTATCGATTATATTTACGTAAACACTGGCGGAAACGTCCCGCGTCTTTAGAGTAATCTGAACTGACGTGAAAACTTACATGTTTATCAAATATCTTATACTTGTTGTACTGTTTGACGAAACACTTTGATTTGGACGCAAAGTTTGCAGCAGACGAAAATGACCACCAATTTTTAACATTGCCATTCGCGTCGAACAAACGACCTAGAAAACATGACATAGAATCTGTTATCATATGAGTAGGAAACATAAGGTACTGAGTTACAGCACGTATACGGCACTACATGCCGTAAGAATAAAATGGCTTCCTATTGTCTTCCAGTAATTCATCCAATCACGACGCGTAATTTCGGTTACGGTAAGATACGTAAGTACGGTTACGAATTTGGTTTCCACTCATACATAACCGCTCTGTTTTCTAACTGCCTTGATCTTTATTACCTGTTCCATCAAAAGCATGAGTGAGTTCATGGCCAATAACCAAACCTACGCCACCATAGTTCATGTACCTAATAACAAGACAGATCGACAGGTTTAAGCTAATGTAATAAAAACTAGATATTGCCTCTTTCAGACCTAGGGCGTAGCAAGGAATTGGTGGTGGTGATGGTAGGGGGCACCCCATGCAGATCAATAAAGCGAAAACAGACAAAAACAAACAAACAATTATTCACCAAAAGTTGTGGGGTACCTCTGCCTCCGTCCCCTTTCCTACGCTAGTATCTTTATTCGAAAGTATAAAACGCCCCAAAAAGAAAAAAGGGGAAACTCGTTGGTTTATAATGTCATAAATGAAGTCATCTAAAGTTACCTTGGATAATCTGGACTGTACATCGTTTTTTGAAGAATTCCAGCAAGAAAAACTAAAACAGTGAACCAGATTTAGCACTATGTAATGTCATAGTCGTTGGTAAATTATATGATACTATATACAACAAGTGTAACCGTGTCATAAGTGTAAAAACCACGTAAAATTAAGTGAGGCAAGATTTACTTTCATAAAATACACATCGATCTTATTTCATATATTTACTCATTTTGTTCAGGGCAGGAGTGTAAAATGCATTGTATATGGCCGGACTTCCATAATTCCACCTTGAAATAAGAAAAAAGAAAAAAAATCAACACCAACACCAACACCAACACCAACACCAACACCAACACCAACACCAACACCAACACCAACACCAACACCAACACCAACACCAACACCAACACCAACACCAACACCAACACCAACACCAACACCAACACCAACACCAACACCAACACCAACACCAACACCAACACCAACACCAACACCAACACCAACACCAACACCAACACCAACACCAACACCAACACCAACACCAACACCAACACCAACACCAACACCAACACCAACACCAACACCAACACCAACACCAACACCAACACCAACACCAACACCAACACCAACACCAACACCAACACCAACACCAACACCAACACCAACACCAACACCAACACCAACACCAACACCAACACCAACACCAACACCAACACCAACACCAACACCAACACCAACACCAACACCAACACCAACACCAACACCAACACCAACACCAACACCAACACCAACACCAACACCAACACCAACACCAACACCAACACCAACACCAACACCAACACCAACACCAACACCAACACCAACACCAACACCAACACCAACACCAACACCAACACCAAATGATAGTTTTGCGAAGCAAGCGAGAATAAAGTTAAGCAGAATCGCTCTGAATTATAGTTGGGATCGCCCGATATGAAACTAACTGATTAAAAAGTAAAGCTTTCCTTACTCTTTTTTGTCGACTGGGCGCTCAAACGTTTTCAAATTTCTCATTCTGTAAAAACGATTGGCGGCTTTGATGTTGTCCATCAGACTGTCTGTTACATTGAGCTGAAGTATAATGAAGAGAATACTCAATCCAGCTTTCATTTACCTTTCATTTACTTACAGAGGTTGTTTCAGGGTTGGATCTGTCAGTTAGCCATGCCCTGACTTAGATCAGCCCAGAGGTTGTTTCAGGGTTCAATCTGTGAGTTAGCCATGCCCTGACTTAGATCAGCCCAGAGGTTGTTTCAGGGATCAATCTGTGAGTTAGCCATGCCCTGACTTAGATCAGTCCAGAGGTTGTTTCAGGGTTCAATCTGTGAGTTAGCCATGCACTGACTTAGATCAGCCCAGAGGTTGTTTCAGGGTTCAATCTGTGAGTTAGCCATGCCCTGACTTAGATCAGTCCAGAGGTTGTTTCAGGGTTCAATCTGTGAGTTAGCCATGCACTGACTTAGATCAGCCCAGAGGTTGTTTCAGGGTTCAATCTGTGAGTTAGCCATGCCCTGACTTAGATCAGTCCAGAGGTTGTTTCAGGGTTCGACAAAACTTCATATATAGGTTTCACTAATAAACTGGGATGAGATTGGATGTATAATTACCGAATCATACTGTGCCTTCAGCTTCGCAGGATCTTTGATATAAGCTGGATATCCAATTTCCTCGATTGCAATTGCCAGTGCCTGTCAAAAATGAAAATTTTCAATATAAAGAACAAGCCCGAAGCAAGACCAAAAATATTGGAGGGGCCCTAGATCAAAATTATTGGGGGTGCTATATTCTAAAACGCCCCATCTATGTATTCACGGTAACAGGCCCCTTCCCCTGCCACGGTCCTGAAGAAGAAAGGAAAGGGATGTAAGTTAGGGTGTATGTTACACAAATGTTGTTCCTGCCTCTACATTCAGGCTGCCGTAAAACCCGTCTATGCACCATTGCAGTAGAAAGAAATCTTCATCATTTAATTACAGATATACGGGAAAATGACGCTAATGTCTCTCCGTCTAATCCAATTTAGTACCACCCATGACAGGCGTGAACAACGTCTGCGCATGCTCTAAGTCTGTATGCAAATTAGTCAAAAGCGTCTTCTTGCTATTGTAAAAATATGCAAATTTGACTTTCACACTTGCCTGAAGAATAATCTTTACAAAATGCCAAAACTTAGAGTCAGTTCTTAAAACGTAAGGCTAATTCTTTCATATTGTCTTTATCAACACAATATTTTGGTCTCACAAAAGTATACCTACGAAATTTTTTGTATACTCGGAGAAAACAAAAATATATTTTGTCACTCAAACTCTTGTAAATTCTTGGAAAGCGTGCGGAAAGGCACGTATGCGCAAACGTTTTTCTTTAGTGTCAGTATCCATAGGCTAATGCCTCACGGTGTACAATGTTCGCTACGCGGTCCCTTATCAATGCCATTTCTTGTGGCAATACGTTTGTAGCGGTACCTTTAACTTCGCCATCTTCTGAGTTGCTTCGTCCATCCAAGTTTGAGTTGGTAGTCTCTGGATGAATGAAGTGCGAACGTTTTTAATCATGTCTCTCACCTGCAATCAGAAATAGTTTGTATCTGAAGTAATTGCCTTTTTTTACTAGGACCTCGCATCTAAACAATCTGTAGAATGTTTTAACGCTAAGGATCACGGTCGCGAGAGGGAGCAAAATGGGAGAAACAAATTAAATCACACAACAACAAAAAAAGGTTTATGATATATTGGAAAGTGAGAGCAGCTAAATATTACACTAAATATCCCTTACGAAAGGAGATTTAGCCTAAATTTCTATTATTTTTGTAAACCAACTGTGACGTTATAGTGTATTTAGGGAAACGTTTTAAAGGGGCACTTGGATGAAAACGCCCCATATTTTGAAAGTCCGAATAGTTCAAGTATTTAAGAATAATATGACTCAATCATGTTTATGAAAACCAGGTATATTGGCAAAAATTTTAGCCTGGGAACCACCCGCAGTTGAGAAATTTTGTTTTAGAAACTAAAAGAACAATAGGGTTGAGTAAATGACGTCATTTACTCACGGTTTGGGTGCTGGTATATGATTTTTGTCCGCAAATTTTGACTGTGAAGAAAATATGTTGCTTGGCTACTATTGGGGTCATAAAGATAAGTTTAACCAAGTTTCAAGGCATTTTCAATTTTCATCGATTTTCATCCAAGTGCCCCTTTAAGTAGGTGTATGATCGATGCATGTACATGCTAGCTTAGTTTTCAAGGTACTCTTTATAAATACAAAATTTACTTACTTTAACCCTGGCATCATCATTAAAATTAGCATCCACGTAAAGTAGGCCGAGTGGCATGTCAAAAGGTCCTAACATTGCCGTGATGCACTGCTTCCATCTCGGTAGTTTGACGCTTCTCAAAACATCTCTCAGTTTTGATGGCCGGTATTGATCGGGGAGAACACCAACGTATTGATGGACAACTTGCCACATAATGTAATCAGCTAGGAGTGTGTTATCGCTATAAAACAGAAAAAATATATACGATTGTCGACTTTTGGGGAGAAAAAAGGAGGATATGGGGAAGATGGCATAGGATGCATGGATGGATGGATGGATGGATGAACGGGTGGATAGCGGTATAGATGGATGGAAGGAAGAACGAATCAATTGATTGAAGAATAGCAAGACAAAATAACTCACGTTGTGCCATAAACACGACTAATATTTTTAAAAATAGGTAACTCCCGAGGAAGAGCAAGCACGGCTTCATTTCCAGTTAACTTTCTGGCAAACAGAACTTCCAAAACTTCCTTGAGCACAGACCACTAAAACAGAAGAAAAGACGGTGACATCCCCTGCCCTGCCCTGCCCTGCCCTGCCCTGCCCTGCCCTGCCCTGCCCTGCCCTGCCCTGCCCTGCCCTGCCCTGCCCTGCCCTGCCCTGCCCTGCCCTGCCCTGCCCTGCCCTGCCCTGCCCTGCCCTGCCCTGCCCTGCCCTGCCCTGCCCTGCCCTGCCCTGCCCTGCCCTGCCCTGCCCTGCCCTGCCCTGCCCTGCCCTGCCCTGCCCTGCCCTGCCCTGCCCTGCCCTGCCCTGCCCTGCCCTGCCCTGCCCTGCCCTGCCCTGCCCTGCCCTGCCCTGCCCTGCCCTGCCCTGCCCTGCCCTGCCCTGCCCTGCCCTGCCCTGCCCTGCCCTGCCCTGCCCTGCCCTGCCCTGCCCTGCCCTGCCCTGCCCTGCCCTGCCCTGCCCTGCCCTGCCCTGCCCTGCCCTGCCCTGCCCTGCCCTGCCCTGCCCTGCCCTGCCCTGCCCTGCCCTGCCCTGCCCTGCCCTGCCCTGCCCTGCCCTGCCCTGCCCTGCCCAAAAGTAAATTATTGATCTCAGGAACAACAATAGTGAATTAACATCTACTTGCAAAATACGTCACATACACTTGAACTGCCACCTCCATCTACCCAGTTGCACCTTACCGGAAATTCAATAGCCACGCAAAGTTGTGTGAGTGTGATTGTCCCATCCTGTGCATTTTTTCTGCTTCTAGTTGCTATGGCAATAGTTCTAATATAATCCATTATCAAAGCTTCAGTGCTTTTTCCACTTGAAATCTAAAAGTATTGAAAATAAAAGAAGATGTTTATGTCAAGACAATTCATTGTTTATTAATATATGTACACTTGAAGGAAAACCCTCACATTTTCGCAGGCTAGTGAAGAATGCTGGGATCAGGGACCGCGGAGCGTAATTTTGATTGGAGGGCTAACGATCATCAAATACTAGAAGGGTTTAGGGGCATGCTTCCATTATTTGGGGGGGGGTTGGGCTATAGCCCCCCAGCCCCCCTGCTCATCGGTCCCTGAGTAGCGATTTATTGTACAAAAAAAGGTGTGAAAAAGGGCTAAATTCGTCAAAACCATGGGCTATAGTCCATGCTTTTTGATCGAAAACCACCCAAAATAATAAAAATTTGGAAAATATATCCACGATGGATTTGATGAAAATAAGTTTGAAAAAGGTCAAATTCATCAAAACCATGGGCTATAGTCCATGCTTTTTCGTCAAAAACCACCCAAAATAATAAAAAAATTCAAAAATATATACGAGATTTATTGTACGAAAAAAGGTGTGGAAAAGGGCTAAATTCGTCAAAAACCATAGGCTATAGTCCCTGCTTTTTGGTCAAAAACAGCCCAAAATGATAAAATTTTGAAAATACATACGAGATGGATTGGATAGAAAAAAGGTGTGAAAAAGGGCCAAATTCATCAAAAGCATGGGCTAAAATCCATGCTTTATGGTCAAAAACCACCCAAAATAATAAACATTTTCAAAAGTATATACGAGATTTATTGTACGAAAAAAGGTGTGAAAAAGGGCTAAATTCGTCAAAACCATAGGCTATAGTCCCTGCTTTTTGGTCAAAAACCACCAAAAATGATAAAATTTTGAAAATATATACCAGATAGATTGGATGAAAAACAGGTGTGAAAAAAAGTTAAATTAATAAAAAAGGATGGGCTATAGTCTATGCTTTTTGGTCGAACACCACCCAAAATGATAAAATTTGCAATATATATACACGATGGATTTGCTGAAAAAAGGTGTGAAAAAGGTCAAATTCATCAAAACCATGGGCTAAAATCCATGCTTTATGGTCAAAAACCACCGAAAATAATAAACATTTTCAAAAATATATACGAGATTTATTGTACGAAAAAAGGTGTGAAAAAGGGCTAAATTCGTCAAAACTATGGGCTATAGTCCATGCTTTTTCGTCAAAAACCGCCCAAAATAATAAAAATTTTGAAAATACATACGAGATGGTTTGAATAGAAAAAAGGTCTGAAAAAGGGCCAAATTCATTAAAAACATGGGCTATAGTCCATGATTCTTGGTCAAAAACCACCAAAAATGATACAATTTTGAAAATATATACGAGATGGATTGGATGAAAAAAAGGTGTGAAAAAAAGTTAAATTAATAAAAAAGGATGGGCTATAGTCTATGCTTTTTGGTCAAAAACCACCCAAAATAATAAAAAAATTCAAAAATATATACGAGATTTATTGTAGGAAAAAAGGTGTGAAAAAGGGCTAAATTCATCAAAACCATGGGCTATAGTCTATGCTTTTTGGTCAAAAACCACCCAAAATAATAAAAAAATTCAAAAATATATACGAGATTTATTGTAGGAAAAAAGGTGTGAAAAAGGGCTAAATTCATCAAAACCATGGGCTATAGTCCATGCTTTTTAGTCAAAAACCGCCCAAAATAATAAAAATTTTGAAAATACATACGAGATGGATTGGATAGAAAAAAGGTGTGAAAAGGGTCAAATTCATCAAAACCATGGGCTATAGTCCATGCCTTATGGTCAAAAACCACCCAAAATAATAAACATTTTCAAAAATATATACGAGATTTATTGTACGAAAAAAGGTGAGAAAAAGGGGTAAATTCATCAAAACCATGGGCTATAGTCCATGCTTTTTCGTCAAAAACCACCAAAAATGATAAAATTTTGAAAAATATATACGAGATAGTTGGATGAAAAAAAGGTGTGAAAAAAAGTTAAATTAATAAAAAAAGATGAGCCATAGTCCATGCTTTTTGGTCAAAAACCACCCAAAATAATAAAAAAATTCAAAAAGATATACGAGATTTATTGTAGGAAAAAAGGTGTGAAAAAGGGCTAAATTCGTCAAAACCATGGGCTATAGTCCATGCTTTTTGTTAAAAAACCACCCAAAATAATAAACATTTTCAAAAAGATATACGAGATTTATTGTACGAAAAAAGTTGTGAAAAAGGGCTAAATTTGTCAAAACCATGGGCTTTAGTCCATGCTTTTTCGTCAAAAACCACCAAAAATGATAAAATTTTGAAAATATATACGAGATTGATTGGATAGAAAGAAGGTGTGAAAAAGGGCCAAATTCATCAAAACCATGGGCTATAGTCCATGATTTTTGGTCAAAAACCACCCAAAATAATAAACATTTTCAAAAATATATAAAAAAAATTATTGTACAAAAAAAGGTGTGAAAAAGGGCTAAATTCGTTAAAACCATAGGCTATAGTCCCTGCTTTTTAGTCAAAAACCACCCAAAATAATAAACATTTTCAAAAATATATACGAGATTTATTGTACGAAAAAAGGTGAGAAAAAGGGCTAAATTCATCAAAACCATGGGCTATAGTCCATGCTTTTTCTTCAAAAACCGCCCGAAATAATAAAAATTTTGAAAATATATGCACGATGGATTTGATGAAAAAAGGTGTGAAAAAGGTCAAATTCATCAAAACCATGGGCTATAGTCCATGCTTTTTCGTCAAAAACCACCAAAAATGATAAAATTTTGAAAAATATATACGAGATAGTTGGATGAAAAAAAGGTGTGGAAAAAAGTTAAATTAATTAAAAAAAAGATGAGCTATAGTCTATGCTTTTTGGTTAAAAACCACCCAAAATAATAAAAAAATTCAAAAAGATATACGAGATTTATTGTAGGAAAAAATGTGTGAAAAAGGGCTAAATTCGTCAAAACCATGGGCTTTAGTCCATGCTTTTTCGTCAAAAACCACCAAAAATAATAAACATTTTCAAGTAATATTTCAACAACGAGTACGAGTGTTTCATTAGGGTTTCTAAACACGAGAAAACATTTGAAAGCACGAGGCCGCAGGCCGAGTGCTTTTATTGTTTTCGAGTGTTTGGAAACCCTAATGAAACACGAAGCACGAGTTTTTGGAATTACTTCTCAATCGAGTAAATAATTCATTATGCAGGAATGGAGATAGTTCTTTGTACTATTGTACGTCATTCATTATGTTGCCTGGGATTATGAGAGTTCTTTTGAATTCCTCTCGTGCGGAATTTAGTTGATTTCGAAATACTGTAGGGCTTATAACAAGTGTTACGGAGTGCTCACTGGAGTGAAGCAGTTGTGTTCTCTTCAAGACATGGTTGGAAAATGTTCCTTTATGTGTGGGCAATATTTCAAATTGTACTCTAAACATAACCTGTAACTACCAACAAAAGTAGTTTTTTCTTCTTTTTCTTTGGAGAATATTCCAAATTGTCAATTGAATATAAATTGTAACTTCTGTGCTTTAAATAATGATCGAAACTTGACGTCAGTGTAATTACTGATCAACATATGCAGAGTATTTGGTGGCGTGGGAATAAAACTTTTGTTCAACACTAGTTTGCAAACGAATTCACCAATAGCTCAGCTGGTATAACGAGGGACTTCAACTCCAAGGGTCGCAGGTTCGAGACTCGGTAACGTCGTGAAAAAATAAGTTAAAAAAATGTAAATTAGGTAGCTTAATAGTAGATAGAAAGATAGAGGAAAGCATAGGGAGAATACAGAGGGAAGTTGATAACTAAAGGATAGTAAGGGGATAATTGTTTTGAGATTTCCCACCACTAAGTAGGTTTAGAAATATTTTCATCACTAGTGATTAAAATATTTTAAACACCGGCCAACCTAGAATCGTGTTTCATTGGGGTTTCCTAGAATCGTGTTTCATTGGGGTTTCAAACCCATGCACGTGGTACGAATGGTGCGCTCACACTGGTTGATTAGCTCATGAATTATTAATGAGTTTGAGAAAAATATATACCAGATTTATTGTACGAAAAAAGTTGTGAAAAAGGCTAAATTCGTCAAAACCATGGGCTATAGTCCATGCCTTATGGTCAAAAACCACCCAAAATAATAAACATTTTCAAAAATATATACGAGATTTATTGTACGAAAAAAGTTGTGAAAAACGGCTAAATTTGTCAAAACCATGGGCTTTAGTCCATGCTTTTTCGTCAAAAACCACCAAAAATGATAAAATTTTGAAAATATATACGAGATTGATTGGATAGAAAAAAGGTGTGAAAAAGGGCCAAATTCATCAAAAGCATGGGCTATAGTCCATGATTTTTGGTCAAAAACCACCAAAAATGATAAAATTTTGAAAATATATACGAGATGGATTTTATGAAAAAAAGGTGTGAAAAAGGGCCAAATTCATCAAAACCATGGGCTATAGTCCATGCTTTTTGGTCAAAAACCACCCAAAATAATAAACATTTTCAAAAATATATAAAAAAAATTATTGTACAAAAAAAGGTACTAAATTCGTTAAAACCATAGGCTATAGTCCCTGCTTTTTAGTCAAAAACCACCCAAAATAATAAAAATTTGGAATATATATGCACGATGGATTTGATGAAAAAAGGTGTGAAAAAGGTCAAATTCATCAAAACCATGGGCTATAGTCCATACTTTTTGGTCAAAAACCACTCAAAATAATAAACATTTTCAAAAATATATACGAGATTTATTGTAGGAAAAAAGGTGTGAAAAAGGACCAAATTCGTCAAAACCATGGTCTATAGTCAATGCTTTTTAGTCAAAAACCACCAAAAATGATAAAATTTGGAAAATATATACGAGATGGATTGGATGAAAAAAAGGTGTGAAAAAAAGTTAAATTAATAAAAAAAGATGAGCTATAGTCCATGCTTTTTGGTTAAAAACCACCCAAAATAATAAAAAAATTCAAAAATATATACGAGATTTATTGTAGGAAAAAAGGTGTGAAAAAGGGCTAAATTCGTCAAAACCATGGGCTATAGTCCATGCTTTTTCGCCAAAAACCACCCAAAATAATAAACAGTTTCAAAAATATATACCAGATTTATTGTACGAAAAAAGTTGTGAAAAAGGCTAAATTCGTCAAAACCATGGGCTATAGTCCATGCTTTTTCTTCAAAAACCACCAAAAATGATAAAATTTTGAAAAATATATACGAGATAGTTGGATGAAAAAAAGGTGTGAAAAAAATTTAAATTAATAAAAAAGGATGAGCTATAGTCTATGCTTTTTGGTCGAACACCACCCAAAATAATAAAAAAATTCAAAAAGATATACAAGATTTATTGTAGGAAAAAAGGTGTGAAAAAGGGCTAAATTCGTCAAAACCATGGGCTATAGTCCATGCTCTTTGGTCAAAAAACACCGAAAATATTAAAGAAATTCAGAAATATATACCAGATTTATTGTACGAAAAAAGGTGTGAAAAAGGTCAAATTCATCAAAACCATGGGCTATAGTCCATGCTCTTTGCTCAAAAAACACCGAAAATATTAAAGAAATTCAGAAATATATACCAGATTTATTGTACGAAAAAAGGTGTGAAAAAGGTCAAATTCGTCAAAACCATGGGCTATAGTCCATGCTTTTTGGTCAAAAACCATCCAAAATAATAAACATTTTCAAAAATATATACCAGATTTATTGTAAGAAAAAAAGGGTGAAAAAGGGCCAATTTCGTCAAAACCATGGTCTATAGTCAATGCTTTTTAGTCAAAAACCACCAAAAATGATAAAATTTTGAAAATATATACGAGATGGATTGGATGAAAAAAAGGTGTGAAAAAAAGTTAAATTAATAAAAAAAGATGAGCTATAGTCCATGCTTTTTGGTTAAAAACCACCCAAAATAATAAAAAAATTCAAAAATATATACGAGATTTATTGTAGGAAAAAAAGTGTGAAAAAGGGCTAAATTTGTCAAAACTATGGGCTATAGTCCATGACTTTTCTTCAAAAACCGCTCAAAATAATAAAAATTTGGAAAATATATGCACGATGGATTTGATGAAAAAAGGTGTGAAAAAGGTCAAATTCGTCAAAACCATGGACTATAGTCCATACTTTTTCGTCAAAAACCGCCCAAAATAATAAAAAAATTGAAAATACATACAAGATAGATTTGATAGAAAAAAGGTGTGAAAAAGGGCCAAATTCATCAAAACCATGGGCTATAGTCCATGCTTTTTCGTCAAAAACCACCCAAAATAATACACATTTTCAAAAATATATGCACGATGGATTTGATGAAAAAAGGTGAGAAAAAGGGCTAAATTCGTCAAAACCATGGACTATAGTCCATGCTTTTTCGTCAAAAACCGCCCAAAATAATAAAAAAATTGAAAATACATACAAGATAGATTTGATAGAAAAAAGGTGTGAAAAAGGGCCAAATTCATCAAAACCATGGGCTATAGTCCATGCTTTTTCGTCAAAAACCACCCAAAATAATAAAAATTTGGAAAATATATGCACGATGGATTTGATGAAAAAAGGTGTGAAAAAGGTCAAATTCGTCAAAACCATGGGCTATAGTCCATGCTTTTTCGTCAAAAACCACCCAAAATAATAAAAATTTGGAAAATATATGCACGATGAATTTGATGAAAAAAGGTGTGAAAAAGGTCAAATTCATCAAAACCATGGGCTATAGTCCATGCTTTTTCGTCAAAAACCGCCCAAAATAATAAAATATTGGAAAATATATGCACGATGGATTTGATGAAAAAAGGTGTGAAAAAGGTCAAATTCATCAAAACCATGGGCTATAGTCCATGCTTTTTCGTCAAAAACCGCCCAAAATAATACACATTTTCAAAAATATATGCACGACGGATTTGATGAAAAAAGGTGAGAAAAAGGGCTAAATTCGTCAAAACCATGGACTATAGTCCATGCTTTTTCGTCAAAAACCGCCCAAAATAATAAAAAAATTGAAAATACATACAAGATAGATTTGATAGAAAAAAGGTGTGAAAAAGGGCCAAATTCATCAAAACCATGGGCTATAGTCCATGCTTTTTCGTCAAAAACCGCCCAAAATAATAAAAATTTGGAAAATATATGCACGATGAATTTGATGAAAAAAGGTGTGAAAAAGGTCAAATTCATCAAAACCATGGGCTATAGTCCATGCTTTTTCGTCAAAAACCACCAAAAATGATACAATTTTGAAAATATATACGAGATGGATTGGATGAACAAAAGGTGTGAAAAAAAGTTAAATTAATAAAAAAAGATGGGCTATAGTCTATGCTTTTTGGTTAAAAACAACCCAAAATAATAAAAATTTGGAAAATATATGCACGATGAATTTGATGAAAAAAGATGTGAAAAAGGTCAAATTCATCAAAACCATGTGCTATAGTCCATGCTTTTTCGTCAAAAACCGCCCAAAATAATAAAATATTGGAAAATATATGCACGATGGATTTGATGAAAAAAGGTGTGAAAAAGGTCAAATTCATCAAAACCATGGGCTATAGTCAATACTTTTTGGCCAAAAACCACCCAAAATAATACACATTTTCAAAAATATATGCACGATGGATTTGATGAAAAAAGGTGAGAAAAAGGGCTAAATTCGTCAAAACCATGGACTATAGTCCATGCTTTTTCGTCAAAAACCGCCCAAAATAATAAAAATTTGGAAAATATATGCACGATGGATTTGATGAAAAAAGGTGTGAAAAAGGTCAAATTCGTCAAAACCATGGGCTATAGTCCATGCTTTTTCGTCAAAAACCACCCAAAATAATAAAAATTTTTTGGAAAATATATGCACGATGAATTTGATGAAAAAAGGTGTGAAAAAGGTCAAGTTCATCAAAACCATGGGCTATAGTCCATGCTTTTTCGTCAAAAACCGCCCAAAATAATAAAAATTTGGAAAATATATCCACGATGAATTTGATGAAAAAAGATGTGAAAAAGGTCAAATTCATCAAAACCATGGGCTATAGTCCATACTTTTTGGCCAAAAACCACCCAAAATAATACACATTTTCAAAAATATATGCACGATGGATTTGATGAAAAAAGGTGAGAAAAAGGGCTAAATTCGTCAAAACCATGGACTATAGTCCATGCTTTTTCGTCAAAAACCGCCCAAAATAATAAAAAAATTGAAAATACATACAAGATAGATTTGATAGAAAAAAGGTGTGAAAAAGGGCCAAATTCATCAAAACCATGGGCTATAGTCCATGCTTTTTCGTCAAAAACCGCCCAAAATAATACACATTTTCAAAAATATATGCACGACGGATTTGATGAAAAAAGGTGAGAAAAAGGGCTAAATTCGTCAAAACCATGGACTATAGTCCATGCTTTTTCGTCAAAAACCGCCCAAAATAATAAAAAAATTGAAAATACATACAAGATAGATTTGATAGAAAAAAGGTGTGAAAAAGGGCCAAATTCATCAAAACCATGGGCTATAGTCCATGCTTTTTCGTCAAAAACCGCCCAAAATAATAAAAATTTGGAAAATATATGCACGATGAATTTGATGAAAAAAGGTGTGAAAAAGGTCAAATTCATCAAAACCATGGGCTATAGTCCATGCTTTTTCGTCAAAAACCACCAAAAATGATACAATTTTGAAAATATATACGAGATGGATTGGATGAACAAAAGGTGTGAAAAAAAGTTAAATTAATAAAAAAGGATGGGCTATAGTCTATGCTTTTTGGTTAAAAACCACCCAAAATAATAAAAATTTGGAAAATATATGCACGATGAATTTGATGAAAAAAGATGTGAAAAAGGTCAAATTCATCAAAACCATGTGCTATAGTCCATGCTTTTTCGTCAAAAACCGCCCAAAATAATAAAATATTGGAAAATATATGCACGATGGATTTGATGAAAAAAGGTGTGAAAAAGGTCAAATTCATCAAAACCATGGGCTATAGTCCATGCTTTTTGGTCAAAAACCACCCAAAATAATAAACGTTTTCAAAAATATATATACGAGATTTATTGTACGAAAAAAGGTGTGAAAAAGGGCTAAATTCGTCAAAACCATGGTCTATAGTCCATGCTTTTTGGTCCAAAACCACCAAAAATGATAAAATTTGGAAAATATATACGAGAGAGATTGGATGAAAAGAAGGTGTGAAAAAAGCCAAATTCATAAAAGGGATGGGCTATAGTCCATGATTTTTGGTCGAAAATCACCAAAAATGATAAAATCTTGAAAATATATACCAGAATGAAAATGAAAAAATCTTCAAAAGATATACGAGATGGATTGGATGAAAAAAGGTGTGCAAAAGGCCAAATTCATCAAAAGCATGGGCTATAGTGCATGCATTTTGGTTAAAAACTAGCCAAAATGAGAAAATTTTGAAAATATATACGAAATAGATTGGATAAAAAAAGTTATGAAAAAAAGGGAAATTCATTCGAAACCATAGACCATATGGTTTTTAGTCTAAGGGCACGCGAAATAATAAAAAATTTAAAAATATATAAGAGATTTATTGTACGAAAAAAGGTGTGAAAAAAGGCCAAATTCATCAAAAGCATGGGCTATAGTCCAAGCTTTTTGGTCGAAAAGCACCCGAATTGATAAGATTTTGAAAAGATATACCAGATAGATTGTACGAAAAAAGGTGTGAAAAAGTGCCAACTGAATTTATCAAAACCATGGGCTATAGTCGATGCTTCTTTTGTCGAAAACCACCCAAAATGATATTTTTTTAAAAACAATATTGATTATTGTGGTCGAGAAAGTGATGCCATATAACCAAGGTACCCTTGTATACTGATGCTTGGTTATTGGGGGTCAGAAAGTGAAGCCATATAACCAAGGTACCCTTGTATACTAATGCTTGGTTATTGGGGGTCAGAAAGTGAAGCCATATAACCATGGTACCCTTGTATACTAATGCTTGGTTATTGGGGGTCAGAAAGTGAAGCCATATAACAAAGGTACACTTGTATACTAATGCGTAGTTGTTGGTGGTCAGAAAGTGAAGCCATATAATCAAGGTATCCTTGTAAACTGATGCTTGGTTATTGGGGGTCAAAACGTGAAGCCATATAACAAAGGTACCCTTGTATACTGATGCTTTGTTATTGGGGGTCAGATAGTGAAGCCATATAACCAAGGTATCCTTGTATACTAATGCTTGGTTATTGGGGGTCAGAAAGTGAAGCCATATAACCAAGGTATCCTTGTATACTGATGCTTGGGTTTTGGGGGTCAGATAGTGAAGCCATATAACCAAGGTACCCTTGTATACTGATGCTTGGTTATCGGGGTGACAAAGTGAAGCCATATAACCAAGGTATCCTTGTATACGAATGCTTGGTCATTGATGATAATAATAATGATGATGATGATGACCATGAGGATGACCATGAGGATGAGGATGATGGTAAGTATGATGATGATGATGATGAAGATGATGGTGATGCAGTGATGAGGATGACCATGGGGATGATGGTAAATATGTTGAGGAGGAGGAGAAGGAGGATGATGGTGATATGATGATGATGATGATGACACGTTGATGAATAAAAATAATTAAGAAACATAAATGAAGATTGACGGTAACAATGATAATAGTAATGATGGATAAATCATATTAGAAAAACCCTACTAATGGTCTATCACCAATCGAGCCCTGTGATTGGCTGAGCTACTAGGGGTCTATTAGTGATAGACCTCTAGTAGCGAAAAGCGCCGGTTTAAAAAAAAAAAATTATATTTAAAGCAAAATCCAAAACTTTTTGCATCCTTTTATTGGATCGATTAGTAGGTTTTTACTAAAAGAATTAGTCCTCGAGTCCGAATGGTCTACGAATCAATAGCCCATTCGGCCTTCGGCCTCATGGACTATTGACTCGTAGACCATTTGGACTCGAAGACTAATTGTTAAATAGTTGTTACATCAATCAAGATCGGTTTGATGATCATAATTATATAAAATAACAAACCTTTGCCAGTTTTACTTCAAAGTCATAGATTGCCTCCATTTTAGCGTATGACACTTTAAAAATTTGGCTCACTTCTTTCATGTAGTTTTTGTATTCTTTGCGTTTCTGAGAAACAAAAGGTTGAAAAATATCCTCCTAAGAAAGTGAGTCACAGATTTTATATAGATTAAGTTAGCCCCCAGTAGTGTTTTTGTTTCAGTTTTGGTGTTGGTGTTGGTGTTGGTGTTGGTGTTGGTGTTGGTGTTGGTGTTGGTGTTGGTGTTGGTGTTGGTGTTGGTGTTGGTGTTGGTGTTGGTGTTGGTGTTGGTGTTGGTGTTGGTGTTGGTGTTGGTGTTGGTGTTGGTGTTGGTGTTGGTGTTGGTGTTGGTGTTGGTGTTGGTGTTGGTGTTGGTGTTGGTGTTGGTGTTGGTGTTGGTGTTGGTGTTGGTGTTGGTGTTGGTGTTGGTTATCATGCCCCCTTGACACCGCTATCTAAGATTTTACAGAATGATCAGGATGCTCCGCCGAAGCATAAGGGAGAGGTTAAGGTCGGCCCCTAGACCGTAGGTGATAAACCTCTTGCGGACCCGATCGATTTGTCGAACGTAGTGATATAATCTTACATTTGAATGTATAATAGTTAATTGATTAATAATATAATGTATGATCATAATGTATTCACATATATGTTGTAAAAAAAGAAAAGAAAACAAGACCACATCAGCCATGCTGTAAAAACCCATCGTGTATAAACGAATATTATTATTAATATTATTATTATTATTGATATTATTATTATTGTTAACATTATTATTATTATTATTATTATTATTATTTTTAATAATAATAATAATAATAATTAAAATGTAAATGACTAGTAATAATAATATAGTAGAAAGTAAATTAAAACCTAATTATTATTATTATTATTATCATTATTATTATTATTATTATTATTATCATTATTATTGTCACTGATATATTTAAGACCCTTTCAATTGGGAACGCGTTTTGAAAAAGTAGAATAGAATACAACATGCGCACTTAGGATAAAAAATCAAGCTATTTTTTTTTTTTTTTTTACCTTTTCACTGTCTTCGTCACGATCCAAATAGTCTCTTTTGTTAAGTCCTAAATTCGGTTCTGTAAACTGAAATAATGATCCAAGGAATTAGCAGAAGATGAAGGAAGTAAAAAAGGAAGAAATGATGGATCTAAAATTCGGTATATAGTACGGCAGTTTGAGTGGTTGAAAAGAGGAAAGGAAGGAGGGAAAGTTAAAAAGAATGGATGGATGGATAGATGGATTGGATGGATGGATGGATTGGATGGATGGATGGATGGATGGATGGATGGATGGATGGATGGATGGATGGATGGATGGATGGATGGATGGATGGATGGATGGATGGATGGATGGATGGATGGATGGATGGATGGATGGATGGATGGATGGATGGATGGATGGATGGATGGATGGATGGATGGATGGATGGATGGATGGATGGATGGATGGATGGATGGATGGATGGATGGATGGATGGATGGATGGATGGATGGATGGATGGATGGATGGATGGATGGATGGATGGATGGATGGATGGATGGATGGATGGATGGATAAACGGATAGATGGATGGAGGGATGGATGGATGGATGGATGGATGGAAGCAAGGAAGCAAGGAAGCAAGGAAGCAAGGAAGCAAGGAAGCAAGGAAGCAAGGAAGCAAGGAAGCAAGGAAGCAAGGAAGCAAGGAAGCAAGGAAGCAAGGAAGCAAGGAAGCAAGGAAGCAAGAATTAAGGAAGCAAGGAAGCAAGGAAGCAAGGAAGCAAGGAAGCAAGGAAGCAAGGAAGCAAGGAAGCAAGGAAGCAAGGAAGCAAGGAAGCAAGGAAGCAAGGAAGCAAGGAAGCAAGGAAGCAAGGAAGCAAGGAAGCAGGGAAGCAAGGAAGCAAGGAAGCAAGGAAGCAAGGAAGCAAGGAAGCAAGGAAGCAAGGAAGCAAGGAAGCAAGGAAGCAAGGAAGCAAGGAAGCAAGGAAGCAAGGAAGCAAGGAAGCAAGGAAGCAAGGAAGCAAGGAAGCAAGGAAGCAAGGAAGCAAGGAAGCTAAGAAGCAAAGAAGCAAGGAAGGAAAATACGGACGAACTAATACGTACCACTAACACATTGACATCTGAGTTGAACAAATTAGGTCTCACATATATACCAAACAAAGAGTCGATATTTAGGTCACGTGCAGTTCTGCCAATTCGTTGCGCTACGGTAACAGTTGGGTCGTAATTCTGTGAAATGCTCCATCCGCCATATTCCTTGATCAAATCATTAAGGGGCTGTAGACCTAGGGCATTTATTGCGTTGGTGTTCAAACAAGAGTTGTAGGCACGTACCGTTTTCATCACAGCGTCGTTCTAGCAAAATTAACATCGATATATCGGCACATATTGTTATTGACCAGGGGGAGGGAAGCAGGGGCCCAGGCCCCTCCTCCATCGTGTTTGCCGTTTTATTATTATTTGTTGGGGGTGGGGGGGGGGGGGGGGGGGGTTGGTGGTTTTTTGGTTGGCCGTTGTTTTCGTTGGCATTTCGTTTAGGGATGCTACCCAGGCTCTCGACTCCTTACCCTTTAATATACCAATCAAGTTTCGGTAAAAAGTTACCCTTTTCATTTTCCTTTTTGCCTGAAAAGTTACTCCCTTCATATACCTTAATTTTGAAGCAGGCCAAAATTCCAAAATTCACAAATTCACAACCCTTTTCTATACCTCCGTCCTGAAAAACGTACCCCATTCGGGTAGATCACCTCCACATAAAGTTCACTATAGGGAGCACCCCCCTCCCCCCCCCCGGCAACCTACAAATTAGGAATTTTCCCTATGAATAAATAAAGGGTCAAATTAAGTTGCTTCTTCTTATACCCTTGAATAATTCAGATGAGCATGTTCCAATGCTTTTTTGATGACGTGGAGGTTTTTGTCCCACACGATCTCTCCTGATCTTTTCTTTGTTTCGTTGTTTGTCAAGGGGTGCCTGCGTTGCCATCCACCACAAGCATAGGCGTGGAAGTCTTCACAAGGATCAACGCTCTTATTCATGTTTTTCACCAACTCTGTATTTCATTCGAAGCGAGAAAAAAAACATGAATTGATTTAACAAATTTCCAATGGTTTAGCAAGGTATGTCCCCGTATTTACCACGATATGACGTCAAAAGTTGGTCAAATACGCCTCGCGGATCGTGGGTACATAATTAATTTTGACCAACTGTCGACACTATATCGTGGTAAATAAGAGGACATACGGCGCTAAACCATTGGACATTTGTTATTGAATTTTACCATAACAAAGTCAAATAAAAGATCCAAAATCGAAGAAAAAGTTTGAAAGGAAAAAAAACCGTTTCAAGCACGCGCTGGCTCCTCATTCTACCCCTATTTTTTCTTATTTACCGCGGCTCTCGGCCAATCAGCGCGAAAGAAATTTAAAAAATATTGCAAAAATTATATTTTCCTTATAGGTAAATATTCATTTACTCGAGTCATTCTTCTGTCCTCAATTCACTGATGTGCCTCGACAGCCCCCAGGCTAACAAAGTAGATTAAAGAAATGTTTACGTATTGTTATTTGATTTTTTGTTTACGTACCAAGACCATGGTCATGCTTAACGAAACATTGGTTGAGTTACCTTGCGATAAAATATTAAGGGACAGAATAATTCAAAAGATATTGCTAAGTTAGACCTTAAATTCAATATATCTGGATAAATTAAAAATACAAAAAAACTCCAAGGAAGAAGCATTTGGCATGTGATATGGTTAGCACAGAAAAATCACAGGAACTACACTATATACACTACAATATATTGTGATGGCTTGAGTGCGTCTAATTCAGAGATGACTAGCGTTTTTGAATTTATTCAACCTACATTCCACTACGTTCTTGCTGACCTAACAAAGCCGATTTACCATCCATGGTACAATTCTTCAGCAACATTTAACAGATGGACATAAACTCCATAGTCTTCTACCTGATATCTACTCCAACAAATAAGCTGACAAATATAACACAAGATCACAAGAAAGAGGCCGAACTGCGACCGTTGAGAACAAACAGAGCCAAGGACAGCTTTATCATTAAAACTTGTCGCCTGTGGAACAGTATCCAAGGGCATATTATCTTATTTATGTATTTTTGACTAATATTAGTGATATATTATTATCATTTCATATTATAATATGTAAGTTTCTAATAAAGTATTATTATATATATTTTTTGTATTATCATTAAAAGTACCCCAGGGGTCATGCACCATGCATTCTTATCGCTATCTGTCTGTTATGGACAAGGACATCGAAAACTTTGAACGTTGACAGTGAAAATTTCGCGAATGACAATATTAATAATAATAATAATCTTTATTTATAGAGCGCCATTTCCAATGTAGGGAAACAAGGAAGCAAAAAAGCAAAGAAGCAAAGAAGCGCTTAACAGACAAGAATAAAGTTTGCGCATTCCAATAATATTGACCTTACATAAATTATATAATTATGAATAATATATATAAATGACAATCAACTCGATGGAATACGGAAGCCAGAAAAAGTCCAGAAAGAACAATAAACTTTCGTTTTGACGAGGTTGCTACAAGGGGCCGCTTTATAATATACGTCAAGCTTTGTATCCATCTAAATCATAAATAATTTAAACACTTAACCTTACCTAAGCCAAGCTGAAAACACTTCTCATCGTCACATATCTTGTACTTCTTTTGGCTCCCAGACGTCGCATCAGTGGATGATTTGTTTAGCTCTTGTGAATACAAGACTGCTAGAACTATACATACAATAACCAGAAGAAGAAACAACAAAAAGACTAGCGCAAAACCAATCCTTCGAATCACTTTGCTGCGGGAACTCGTATTGAATAACACTTCAGTCGACGCCGAAGATTCGGCGACTTCCATGATTACTTTCTTTCTTGGACCGGACAATCTAGCTCCTACTCAGCCTTCTAGTCTAAGACCTTCTGTGACAAAGAGTTTCGGCCAAGTCAGAGGCTGTGACGCAATCAGTTTTCCATTTAAGGTCATTAGTTGATAGTTGCATTTGCTTTGCGGAAGTTCTGCAAGGTCAAGTGCATCTCAGTCATCCGTGTGATAAATCTTTCGTTAATGATTCTGTATGAAATGTAAATTTCAATGGTGAAATATTGTGTCTTTAAGTTATAAAGGTTTATAATTTTTTTATTAAATATACAAATCTCAACTTGTTCAATAACAAAGTATTAAGAAAGTACCATGATCATACTCAAGGATTACACAATGTAAATTTGGTGTTTCATAGTATTAGAGGTTAAACAAATACACCAGCTCCTTCGCAGTATCATGACTGTAAAAGACTTTCAGTAAAAGATGTTAAGTTGTGATGTATTTCCGGGTCAAACTGTTCACAAAAACTGCTAAAATAAAGCGGAAAAATATTCTCAATGATTTAATCTCGACCTAAAACAATTAGAACTATGGACAAAAAATATTGTAATAAAGATATGACGCATCACTCAAATGAAAAATATTTCACCATTCAACTATTTACTTCATGTAGGACCAATATACCCTTTGCAAATATGGCGTCCATGACGTCAAACGAGGAGTCCTGGAATGTCCTGGATGTCATCAGTGATAATGAATGTGTTTTGGAAATCATGGGCACTCTAGTCCCGGATACTGCTAGTGGAAGTCATTGGGTTTCGAGTTCGTGACGGTTATCATGGGTTTATTACCCTCCTTGCTTGACGTCTAGACGCCATATTCGAAAGGGGTATCTTGAAAGCATTGTCTCAGGCATAGGTCTCTTGAAATCATTGTCTCAACCATTAGGTGCACTTAATAAATCACGGAACCATAATATTTACTCAAGCAGCCAAAACAACATCCTGTGCACAGGCCATCGGAGAAGAGAAAACATTTGAGAGCAGAGAGGTAAATAGAAAACCTTTTTTTCAGATTAGCCTGAAAATTAAAAGGGATTTGGAAGGCTCGAGATTTTTTTTGGAATTTTCAGAAGTTTTATAAGATGAGAGTTCATTCAAAAAAATGTGCGTTGAGAGAGGTGAAAAACAATCGATGAGAAAAAGAGAAGAGAAGAGAAGAGAAGAGAAGAGAAGAGAAGAGAAGAGAAGAGAAGAGAAGAGAAGAGAAGAGAAGAGAAGAGAAGAGAAGAGAAGAGAAGAGAAGAGAAGTCCAGACCAGACTAGACCAGGCCAGACCAGACCAGACAAGGGAAAGGGAAAAAAGGAAAAGGACCCTCAAGAGCGTACTCCATGTTACCAACTCCTCCGGACTATTCTAAAAAACTTATTATTTTATTCCATTACCTTAGGATCAATAACTTTCGGCAATACTACATATATATGTCTTCTACAAAACGTATTGAAGTATACGAGTACAGTTGAGTATATGAGATTATCGATAAACGTCATTATACAGGTAGCACGGAGCGTAATTTTGATTGGGGGGGGGGGGGGGGGGCTAACGACCACCAAATACTGGAAGAACTAGGGGGTTTGGGGGCATGCTCCTATTATTGTATAGCCCCCAGCCCCCCCCCCCCCCCCCCCCCCTGCTCCGCGGTCCATGTTATAGAAAAGCTTAAGATTAAAGTGGACTATCTTGTTTCCTCACTACTATTTTTTTGAGCTTTTAAAAATGTTTTTTGTTGTGGCGGTTGTTGTTGTTGTTGATTGTCTTATGTTGCCCGCGGGGGAATGGAACCAAATCCAATTGGATCCCAGTCTTTCCTCGTCCAACGTTAATTCACCATCAAGAGGTTGGAAAGGAGGCATCAGACTGTTGACAATCTAAGAAAACTTTCATCGGCCAATACATTTCATATTTGTTCAACTTTGGTTTAAATCTTATAGCCACGTCTATTGAAGAAAACTTTGTCGTTCGTCCATGCCACGAGCTTGACGTCCACGGTCGCGACGACGATCCAGTAAGTACGTGTTATCAACTTATTTTATTTTAAAAGAATACATTAAAGGACAATACCATTCTAGATTTCACCATATCACACATTTGGTGCTTGGATTCATTGGGCTGTTTGCCGGACAATTGAAAGTCTCAGAAAACTTTTTGAAGTTGGACAACGGACCAATAACCCTATAATATGACAAATTATGGAGAGTTAGAA
Source organism: Anthopleura sola (assembly GCA_023349425.1). Classification (NCBI taxonomy): domain Eukaryota; kingdom Metazoa; phylum Cnidaria; class Anthozoa; order Actiniaria; family Actiniidae; genus Anthopleura; species Anthopleura sola. The sequence goes on along the minus strand of JALHLI010000052.1, from coordinate 221,314 downwards.
CTAGTAAGGCCCAATTGTCACACTTCCCTGCACCACATTGAAAGGTAGCCGTGCCTTAGCATCGCAAGAAGCTAGTCGAACGGTGAGCTTGCAAAAATCTCTAAATATGTTTCGCTTCGATGTGAAGGCAAGGCTACCTTTCAAGATGGGAACTGTGAAAGGGATTATCCACACATCAATCTTCTCATGAGCCGAACCTAACGATATCAGAGAAGACCGCCTTATTATTCATTGTTTTCAATGCGTTCGGCTCATGTGAAGTTCGACGTTTGAAATGAGCCTAACAATCAAAAATTCAGTGGAAAGAAAGTGTCGGTAAAGGTGACGGAAGAGGTGGCATTTTGATATAGCAACAATATAGCAACGCGTGCAATGGTTAATTACCTTATGCTAGCATGCATCCATAACTGGATGGACTTCACGCTGACGCGATTTAGTAACGCGCGCTATGTAGTGAAGATTTCGTTAGAACAAAAGAACGATTATTACAGGAACGTACCTGTATTTTGGAAAGGCATGCACGGGATCACTTTGTAGTTCATATTCAACACCTGCTTCACTATAACTGCCACACCACGTCTGCGTATTATTGAGCAAAAAAGATATTAAAGTAGGCAAATTTATAGACATTGGATTTAAAGAGGACAAAAAAGGAAACTCAAAAACTCATTGTTCCGCTAGGAGCAAATTAGCGTTTATGTTTTCAGACCACGTATAATATACCTCTTTACCTTCGTTGTTTGTTGTGCCCATTTCAGACCACGCGATGGCACTCTTGGGAGTTGATTCTTTCATGTGTAAATATTTTAACAAAAGAAGATTTCTCGAGGGAATGACATGTGGTCTGAAATGGGCAATTTGCATACGAAGCTAAAAAGGTCTATTCCTTAGAGTATAATTTCGTTTTTTATAATAAAATAAGAAATCCCCCCCCCCCCCCCCCACCGGCGACTCCGATATGAAATGGATGATGTCTGAAGTGGGAGAACATTACGACTAAGTAAACATGCTCTATTGTGTTAAGAGCAAAAAATGATAATGGAGAATAACATGTCGTTTGAAATGAGAAAAAAATTGTCCACGCTAAAGGTAGGATCCTTCAAAGTTATAAGCCAATAAACCTTTACAGCTTGAGCGTTGATTTTTCCATTTCAGACCACGTGTCATTCTCTTGAAATGATACTCTAGGGAATGACCCGTGACGTGGTCAGAAATGGGAAAACATTGAGTTGTATCCATACTCATAAGATTGTCTTCTCATGCGCAACCGTTAAACAAAGAATGATACTCTAGGGAATGACCCGTGACGTGGTCAGAAATGGGAAAACATTGAGTTGTATCCATATTCCTATGATTGTCTTCTCATGCGCAACCGTTAAACAAAGGAATGATACTCTAGAGAATGACCCGTGGTCTGAAATGGCAAAAACAATTACGTAATAGCAAAAAAAATTATTTTATATTTGACCAATAAGTAGATTTATACTAAAACCATTAGACCTCTCACCCTCATGCTACGAATCCATAGCCTAATCGGCCTTCGACCTCATGAGCTATTGACTCGTAGACCATAAGGGCAAGAGCTCTAATCGTTAACATTGTTTAACAAGCGTCAAATACTTAAAGCACTTTATTAAGACGTACCTGAGCGAATCCCAAGAAAAACAGCTGATCTGGGCTTAAGTTAAGACCAGGAAGAATTTTCTCCACGCCGTTTTCTTTTTTCCAGCGTTGATAAGCCTAGATAAGAGGCAGCATTGAAATTGTTGGTGGCATAAAAATGTACGAACTAGAAACTCTGAGAATGGAAGACCGTCATTTGGTTCTTAGGTGAAGCACTAATTAAAAATCCTATATGCGCTCATACCACTCATACTACATCTTTATAGCTTCTTTTAAAAGTGATTGTTGAAGTGGGCTTACCTCATAAGCAAGCCTGATTCCACCATTGTCCGAAATGTTTTCATTCAAAGTCGAAGATCCATTAACCTGTGATTTAAAAATATGATGAAGTATGTATGGGACGGGTGAATATCAAATTGGATGGATGGATGGATGGATGCATGGATGCATGGATGCATGGATGCATGCATGGATGCATGCATGGAATTTATTTGTTAATTATAATAACTTACGTTTTTGCCAAAAACGCTATATTTGTTGTACTGCTCTTCAAGACATTTTGCTTTTTGTTTAAAGCTTGCTAATGAAGACTTTGACCACCAATCTTCTTCTTTACCATTACTGCCATACTTACGGCCTAAAACGAAAAAATATATATATTATTGGGTTCATACATCAGTTGAGAGATGTTTAGGGCAGTCATGTTGTGGGACAAAAACAATGCAGTGTTCTGCATTAAAACATTTTGGTCTATCGACATAGGGTTACGCGACCTCTTAGTGGAAAAGGCCTATGGACTAAGCTTAAACTCATTGCCTAGCATCATATCATGAAGGCCTGAAGACGAGTTCCTAAATCGTGATCATGACAAACAAAATTCAAATAGCCAGAAAGAGCACATCGAGCTATACAAAATTCCGAAGCTTGGTGTAAAATCGGACCAATATTGATGGTCTTACAGCCATTCAAAAATACAAAGCTAAGAAATGTATGGTGTCCGTCCAGACAAAATGTCCGGGCACCATACATTTCTTTGCAAATTCTAGCATTTTTTGAATGTTTGTAAGTCTTTCAATTTTGATTTGATTTACACCAACCTTCGGAATTTCATAAAGCTCGATGTGCCGGCCTTTCCTGATATATGAGTTTTGTGTTGTCATTATCACAATATAAGAACTCGTACCCAGGCCTCGCGATACGAAACTCGCAATGGCGCACTCTTGATTCCCATGAGAATAAGTTAGAACTTTTGTTAAAACCCACGGAACCTTTCTACATTTCTTTGCAAATTCTAGCATTTTTGAATGTTTGTAAGTCTTTCAATTTTGATTTGATTTACATCAACCTTCGGAATTTCATAAAGCTCGATGTGTCGGCCTTTCCTGATATATGAGTTTTGTGTTGTCATTATCACAATATAAGAACTCGTACCCAGGCCTCGCGATATGAAACTCGGCAATGGCGCACTCTTCATTCCCATGAAAATAAGTTAGAACTTTTGTTAAAACCCACGGAACCTCGTCCTGAGGGTGAAAGGTGAAACATCTATTGTTCTAGTCAAAATGGCTGCCGTGTGAGAAAGGTGTATTATCATATGACCGTATTTCACTGTACGCGTGATTCTGAGAAAAACCTTTGGGGAAAATTTCGTCAGCAAAAAAATACGCTTTTCCGAAAAGTGTAATAATTTGCCGTTCGGACTCGCCGTTCGGACTCGCTGCTCATTTTGATTCGCATTTATTAAAAACACTTTGAAATCGATTTTTTATATGTGGTCATATGATAAAATGCTTATTGACTGAGTTAAGGTCGGTCCGAACGGGAAAATATTTGGCTCTCGGTCCTTGGCACGGAACTCGCTGCGCTTGTTCCGTACTTCAGGACCTCGAGCCAAATATTTTCCCGTTCGGACCTCCCACTCAATAAGTACATATTCTTACCACTTCCGTCAAACCCATGTGTGATTTCGTGACCTATGACCATTCCTATTCCACCATAGACCAGGTACATAGGAAAATCCGAGCTGTAAAAAGGCGGTTGTATTATTCCTGCAGGAAGAACTGAAACCAGAACAAAGATGAAAAAAAAAAAAAAAAACGCTGTTAAGTAATCCATATTGTCAAACAACCCCACCCCAGATTCTAGAGTGAAAATTTTTTCGTTCATATTCTTTTGGAATACCGTTTGATCCACACTTCGCTTCTTACAACTCTCGTAAAGACTATCTTGTCAGAGCTAGCCGAATCAGTGACTAAGTTATACATAAAATTATAATGAATAGCGGTAACTAGTTTGTACTGCGTTTGAGTGTTGAATACGATAAGTGATTAAGAAGAAAACTTATCATATCATAAAAACCGTGTAAAAATGTTTTAAAGTGTATTAAAGGCCGGCACACACTATGCGTCAAATCGCTGAAACACCACGTGTGGACAAGTCGTTGCGACAATTCCCTTCGTGCGTACTGTGGAATTTCTGTGAGAAATCTTGTCCCGCGACAGAATTTTATCCCTGAAACATGTCGCACGAATTCATACTGGTTTGAATCCATGAGACCTGTTGCAGCGACAAGTGAGTGTAGGTGGCGTTGCCGCATCGTGTGTACACACGCGGAGTATTGTTTTATTGTGGTGTTGCACCAACTTGACGCCTAGAGTGTGCCGACCATAATACTCCCCTTTTTACTCCGACAAGGAATAAACGTCCTAGACCTTAGTACAGTTAAACCTTTTTTTGCATGGTGTTAAAGATCCTTCTTATACACTTATTCAATTCGAACACGAACGTTTAGTAACAAATAGGCAGTGGCCATAATTTTTAACTTAAAAAAATCTTATAAGCTAGTTCAAAGTTTGAAAATTATCCCAAATTTCTCACAGTTCTTTTGTTTAAAATCAGACAAAAGTAGGTGAGAAATTGGGGAAAAATCGCATGCGCGCTGAAAACGATTCTTAAAGTTTGAACTGGCTTATAGAATCCTTTGGTCAAATACTATGGTCTGCGCGTCTTTATCAGTATTTACGTCTTCACCTTCAAAAACTGCCATTTAGCAAGACCGACGGAACTCGTTTCCAAAACTTCACCTACAAAACCGCCATTTTGCCTGACAGAGAAAATGGCGGATTGCATTTTCGGCGCGCAACCTCGAACGGCTTATAGATTTGGCGGGAACTCTACCGTCCAAACGCGCATGGTGCTGTTGCTACTCAGATAGACTTGAAGCAAGTGGTATATTACTAAAACGACATGTTTTTCAAACTACTTACCTATTTTATTCAATCCTACAATATAAACAGCATTCACTGTATAGATTTCGGGAAACGTCCATCTTTAAAAACGAAGAAACAATTGACCAATAATTAGCATTTTCCCTGACTTTCGTTCTAGATGGGGTTTCAACTGTCACTGATGTCTTTAAAATGTGACTAACATGACTTTTCTTGTTCGACTCCATAAAATATATCAATATATTTTGGAAGCACAGGCGGCGTAAAGGTGAAAGCGCTCGCCTCTCAACAATTAAGCCGACCCGGGTGCGAGTCCCGTCGTATGTGAGTAGAGTTGTTTGTTGGTTCTTTCCTGTGCTTCGAGGGTTTTCCGGGCTCTCTGGATTTTCCTCCGTCTGCATAAGCCAACCTCTAGATTCCAATTGGAATGCAGTGGAAGAAGTCAGAAATCCATTGTTAATTAGTATTGATATGTTTTATGCGATATAGAGGTATTAAATTTCTGAATCAATTCCCATGCCATTAAAGATGCCAAATCACCAATTTTATGTCCTAAACGATGCAGCGAGCATCCCCGATACTTTTACCCGGGAGTCTCCCCCTCCCCGGTAGTTTATGATAATAGTAAAGCTGGTTCAAGATGTCAGTTAATTCACTTACTCGCTTCTGTCAAATGGTAAAGAGTATCTATTCAATTCTTTCACTTTTTGAAAATGGGATAAGGCTTTGTAGTTTTCGAAAAAATTGTCAGTGATGTCAAGCTGTGGACATAAAATATATTCTTTGATTTAGTAAATCATTAAAATGTCAAATGTAACATGTAACTGTTCTGCGTAGGGGCGCTTTTTGGGGTTTTGAGGGGAAGAGGAAAGGGAAAGGACTGCCTCCCCCCCCCCCCCCCCCCCCGAATCTTGATCTTGAGTTTTGTCTGGCTAAGGCTAAGAGCTCATGATGGTAATGATGGTAATGATGTTAATGAACGTGGACGTAAATCATGATGGCAACAGAGCTAGAGGATATATTTACCGATTTATATCGCTTTTCAAGTTCCGATGGATTCTTGATGAAAGATGGATACGCTATGTTACCTTTCATTGCCAGAGCCTTTAGGATAAAAAAGAAAACACAATGCTGTCTGTTTAGTAGCTTTCCGATTCTCTCATTCTTTGACACATACATGAAACTTAAAACACTCATATTTCTCAACGTTGTCTTTATTGGATGCTATGTAAATAAAAATTGCTCACCTTCTGTTTGGCACTTTCTTTGGTGCTGGAATCCATCCAAGTGTCGCTTTTCAGTCGCTCAATGAAAGATGAACGAATGTTTTCAAACATTACTTCTAGCTGTTGGAAGGAAAAGAGAGAAAGAAATAAAGAAAAGAAAGAGAAAACTCATGGAACCTCAAAAATGAAACAACCTCTGGGATGATCTAAGTCAGGGCACGGCTTACTCATAGATCAAACCCTGAAACAACCTCTGGGCTGATCTAAGTCAGGACATGGTTAACTCATAGATCAAACCCTGAAACAACCTCTGGGATGATCTAAGTCAGGGCATGGCTAACTCACAGACCGAACCCTGAAACAATCTCTGGGCTGATCTAAGTCAGGGCATGGTTAACTCACAGACCGAACCCTGAAACAACTTCTGGGCTGATCTAAGTCAGGGCATGGTCAACTCACAGATCGAACCCTGAAACAACCTCTGGGCTGATCTAAGTCAGGGCATGGTTAACTCACAGATCGAACCCTGAAACAACCTCTGGGCTGATCTAAGTCAGGGCATGGTTAACTCACAGACCGAACCCTGAAACAATCTCTGGGCTGATCTAAGTCAGGGCATGGTCAACTCACAGATCGAACCCTGAAACAACCTCTGGGCTGATCTAAGCACAGTTAACTCACAGGTCGAACCTTAGTAAAAAGGCATTTTTATAGCTCTCTCAAATCTTCAAAACTTATTGATACACTTAAGCAATCACCGGGATAATTGAAATTCAGGACACAAACTAACTAACTCATCGATCCAATTGGATTTAGCTTGTTAAAAACCCAATTAAAAGATGAGAAGCGAGTGCACTACCACTATGCCGCCCTTGATTAATCACTCGATTCCCTGCACTAATCACCTTTTCATTAAATCTCTGCCTACCTTCTTTTTCGGATCATTTTTTATAATAAAATCAATGTATAAAAGGCCTAATGTCATGTCAAAAGGAGATGACATGATATCGATACATGTCTCCCATCTTGGCTCCTTGGCAGTCGTAACGTTAACGTCGTACGCATTTTGGTAATAGCTGTACAATACAGGAACTACCTTTCCATATTTTCTGATAACCTGCCACATGATATAATCAGCAACAACTGATTTATTTCTATAAAATAAGTTAATAATCAAATGTTAGAAAAACACGGGGGGGGGGGGGGGGGAGCCAACCAGCCAACCAGCCTGCTGCACAGCCAACCTTCCAGCTAACACAATCAACACAACGATCACTTTTAACATCGATTTCGGCTCTATAAAGCTTGCTTACTCTTCTAGTAATTGCCATAAGAAACTATTAAGTTAATAAACTTACGTTTTCTGGAGCAATAAGTACAGGTTCTTGCAAGCCTTAATTGTACTCATGAAATTAGGTAAACTTATGTTCTCATTTCCTGAAAAACTCCTTGCGAAAATGACATTCAGTGTATTCTGTAAAAATGGCCACTGAAAAAGAAAGGGTTTAATGAACATTACGTTGAATACAGGTAGCCCATCTGAAGACATAAGCATGATATACATGCTATTCATCCCTGCACAAGCCCCTCAAGTTTCATTTCTGAATTTCTTGGATCTTTTGCTAATACCAAAACTCAAGTATTTCACAAAATTATTAAATGAATACTAACGGGTATCTCAGATGCCTTGCAAAATGACAAGAGTGACACTTGACGTTCATGGGAATCGCTGCTTCGTCTTTGGCGACTTTTTCTACCCGCTAAATTTGTTAACCTCCGGCTCGTCGTTTTGTCACTGTGGCCAAAAATCTAAACATACAATATATTTTAGACTGAATAATTACATTATAAAATAACTTTGATATTACGCGCGCTCTGATTGGTCAAAAAGCCATGTTTTATGAGAGCGTAATACATGCTCACGTCATTTTTTTTTTCTCTCTCTCGAAAAGTTAGTTATTTTATAATCCGCTACGCGTCGTGGTTTCCTACGCTTCTCTCGTGTTCTCTCCACATCCCGCGTGTCTTTTTCAGAGTATAATACACGGAATAAAATAATGAAATCCATTGCTATTCCAAGCTTTCAAGGGGTAAAGTACGTGACAATAATTGCGATGTATATTCCTATACTTTCTGATCTTTATGCAGCCAATATGAGACTAGAAACATCATGGGTTACTGCAAGCGCTCTCTGGGTGTGTTCTGGATGGGTAGCAAGCCCACTGATCATCAAGTCAGGGCACCCACTCATTGCACCCAGACACTGCACCCATTCAAGGCACCTAAAAAAGGCACCCACTAAGGGCTTCCAGTCAGGGTACCCACTCAGGGCACCAAGTCAATAATAATAATAATAATAATAATAATAATAATAATAATAATAATAATAATAATGATGATGATAATTATAAAAATGACTTTATTTATATAAATAATATATATAAATCTAAAATTCTAAGGTGCTTTACAAAAGGTGAATAAATATAATATATAAAAACAAAATGTTGGTCATAGCATATCTAAAAATTTGAGTATATCTAAAAAGAAAAAAGAAATGGGCTACCAGTCAGGGCACCATGTCAGTGCACCAAGTCAAGGCACCCAGTGGGTCAGCTGGGCATGCACCTAGTCAAAACAAACAAATACAAAATAGTAATCACCTTGGCTATGCTGATTTCGAAATCGTAGATGGCCATCATTTTGTCATCAGAAGAATTCGAACCTGAAAACGCTCTTCCTACAGTCTTCAGCCAACGAATGTAAGCCGGGTACTAGAATACAAATGTGGTACATAATATAAGAACAAGATAAGAGCCGGGTACTAGAGAATAAGAGCCGGGTACTAGAATACAAATGTGGTACATAATATAAGAACAAGATAAGAGCCGGGTACTAGAGAATAAGAGCCGGGTACTAGAATACAAATGTGGTACATAATATAAGAACAAGATAAGAGCCGGGTACTAGAGAATAAGAGCCGGGTACTAGAATACAAATGTGGTACATAATATAAGAACAAGATAAGAGCCGGGTACTAGAGAATAAGAGCCGGGTACTAGAATACAAATGTGGTACATAATATAAGAACACATTAATAATTGATCAAATGACCAACTGTGGCGTTAAATTAGCAAGTAGATGGATGGATGGATGGATGGGTGGGTGGATGGATGGATGGATGGAGGGATGGATGGATGGATGGATAGATAGATAGATGGATGAAAGGATGGATGGATAGATGCAGGATGGATGGATGGATGGATAGATAGATGGATGAAAGGATGGATGGATAGATGCAGGATGGATGGATGGATAGATGCAGCATGAATGGATGGATGGTTGAATATGGATGGATGGATGGGTGAATGAATATGGATTTGATAGATGGATGGGTGAATTAATATGGATGGATAGATGGATGGGTGAATGAATATGGATGGATAGATGGATACACAGATGGATAGACGCTAGGCGTAGAACTATAAGAATGAAAAAGTTTACTGAATTTTTTAAATTAAATATATTAATACCTCGTTACTTGAACTGCTGTTCTTTTTATCGTAAAATGCTGAGAACACTCCAATTATTGGCCTCGAAAGCTATCAAAAGAATATATCATTTATTCCTATTTGAACGTTTTTTTATCTCCTTGTAATAATAATAATAATAATAATAATAATAATTTTATTTCAAAGCATCTAACTAGGTCTCGATGCTTTAACAATATAATACTAAAAATAATGTAGACAAATAATAAAAAATAAAACGATGAAAAGATATATAATATAAATATTAACGCGTATACACCGAATCGGAATACAAAAATATAAAGAGCATCCAACATTAGTGTAAGTCCCAGATCACCCTGGCCAATTAACTGCTCAATTCGAGTAAAAATAGCCTTACATATTAGTAAGGACTAATTGGTTGACATTACTAAACACACATGGTGCGTGGTGAGTGTTTGACCACAATTTGAAGCTGATCATGATTACAATGAGATTCACAGACTTTTTTATGCTGATCGATATCCAACATTCGTTAAAGTAACCTATTTTTCAATTCCCAATAAACCTTTTTGCTCTATCACTATTTTCGATTTCGTGCGCTTTAAGAACAATAGGTGCATCAAAGATTGTACGAAAGTTGAACATCTTTAGAATTTGAACAACATATGCTCGTATTTCATTGTTGTTGAACAATAGTTGTAGTCAGGTCATAATTTCAACATACGTAAGTCTCAACGATGAAATACAAGCATCTTTTGTTCAAATTCTAAAGATGTTCAAATTGCGTACAATCTTTGTTCTCACCTACTGTTTTTAACGCGCACGAAGTCAAGTTAAAGCAAAAATGTCTTATAACACTTAACGAATACATAAAAAAATCTCTCGCGGCAGCCAGGGAGATGACTTAGGTGCCTTAAGTGAGTAAAAAAGGTCGTGTATTTTACTATGTGCAGGGAGTGATTGCTCAGTCTCGGAGCAACTCCGATATCCATCTAAGAATATGACACTCACCGATAGAACTTTTTTCGTATGATTCAATGGGTCGTTTTTCACCCTAATGTCTAACAACGTTGCCACATTCAGTTCACGTAAGACTTTCCCCATTCTCGTTGTCAAGGGAACGTTTGGGTCAATGTTTGAAGACACACTCCAGCCACCATATTCTTGAACCAAATGTTTGATGGATTGCAAGCCCAGAGCATTGGCCGCTGTGGTGTTCAAGCACGACTCATAAAAACGAAGGGTTTTTAGAACAGCAGCATTCTTTGGAAAAATAGTACAGGTATTAAAAATAGTATAGGTATTAGTACTACACATTGTCCAATTTGAAAGTAATTGGATGACAAAAATTCCGAGGACTGCAGTCAGTAGTAGTAGGCCGTATAGGCCCTCCATTACTTCGGTCAGTGTAGCGGAACTACCAGCTTATACGTACTACACTCAGCTTCTATGGTGACGTCAAAGCCGCTCGATTTCGAGGACAAAGCAAACGAATTTCAATCTCCTGAGAATTGGAACCTCTTGTTTTGTCCTCCAAATTGAGCAGTACAGAGAGGGGTCTTTTTTTGTACCTTTGAATAGTTAGCCTTATCTGTTTCAAGGGCTTTTTTTAAAGTGGGCTTGTCGTCTTCACCTAACAGTGCTGCCCTTCTGACTGGCGTTTTGGAGCCATTTTTTGCCGGGTTTTTGTTCTCCCATCCTTGACAAGCGTAGGCGTAGAAGTCTTTGCAGGGATCGATCTTCTTGTCCATAGTCTTGACTAGTTCTGTGAAAGAAACAGAGAAAAAAGATAGAGAGATGAATGGATGAATTTATTCAATAAAGATAGAATCAATAGAACTTATTCGTTGTAGTTTAGTGTTTTCCCACTATAAACCAAGTGTCATTCCCAAGAGAATAAGATTCCTTGTTTGAATTGTATCTATATTCATGTGTCTTCTCGTGTAGAACCGTTAAACAAAGAAATGATACTCTGGGGAATGACACGTGGTTTGAAATGGAAAACATTACACTCGTCGGAACGTAGCTCCATTTGGAGGACCAAAACAAAAGAATTTTAATCTCCTGAGAATTGGAACCTATTGTTTTGTCCTCCCAATTGAGCTATATTCCGAAGTGCCGCAAGGAGTTTATTCAGAAAAAAAAAAAGGAAGGACAAACTGATCTGAAATAGTGACGTAGAAATGACATCAATGTCATGCAAAACAGAGGTATCATGAAGTCCATGAAGCCTGCGAAAATTGCTTCAGCGCTTCTTGAGACTGGTGAGACAGAAAATATTCGGGTACCGAAAAAGCATGCAGTGTTGTTTTTTTTTTTTTTTTTTTAAAGATTAGGCTACCAATAGTTATGACACCTCAGTTCTGCAAATTTCATCAATTCTGATTGGCTAGCATTTTCCCTGATGACCAGATCAACTTGAAAAGAAGGAAGATAGAAAGGCATAAAACATGCAGAACACTATGTTGGGTTATACGTATGTACACCACTTTCATAAAGGCGTATTCTCGCTTTTGTATTTTAGACAAATGTTTTAATAAAATCATTACTCCCATGCAAACGGGAATGCTATATTAAGCAATCTGGCACAATTTGAGATTTAAAAAAATCACCAAAGCCTCCAGAGTTATTGCGATTTGAATCTTAAGAGATTTGTGTGGAAAAGGTACTGCTGGCCTTCATGGCCTCGATTTCATTGTTGTTGTTTTTTTTTTTTTTTTGTTTTTTTTTCTTTTCTGTTTTTTAAGTTTGAATTATTAATAACTCCTAAATTATTAATGTTAGCACTTAAATACTGCATAAATCTGCTAATTTGTAGTATTTACTTTCATGTAGTGGTGTTTTGATTATTTGTAGACATTCATTTTGAAGTTTATGCTGATTAGATGGCGGTTATTGTGTAAAATGTCAAAAGGTGAACACATATTTAACAGTGATCTGTCGACATTGTGATATTGACCAAACCCTATCTCTTAAATCTAGGTTTAATACGGATTATAAATGATATTTTCACAGAATTATCGAGGAGCAAACTATAAACAAGAATGGTTCCAAACCCTGTCCCAAAAGAGTCCGGCTAAAATACAAAACTATCCTTAAAGGTTTTTTTCGTCTGTGTCTACTTTTTGGCCATTATCAGTCATTGTTGATAACACCAAGCATGCTTTTTTCCACTCTAGTGAGCTTAGTATCGCATCTTGACTGACTAAAGCTCAGTTTCAAATTCTAAATTGTAATCATAACCTTACCCATTCCAATACGAAAGCACCTTTCTTCATCGCAGGTTTCGTATTTCTGTTCCGTTGGAGTTATCCTTGTTTTAGTAACTTCTTTAGAATACAACACCGCCAGTACAATACAAACAACGAGCAACAGAAGGCATAACACCACGGCTACGGGAAAACCAATCCGACGAATCTTGTACGAGATGCCAACGTCCCTAGCTTCATCTTCATCGCCTTTTTTTTCGATGAACGATTTGTCTGCCATGTTCGGACTTTCAAACCTAATCTTACGTATAAAGGACGCTACTCGCAGTGTTTACCCAGCGGGATAATTGCATAAAGTAACGTAGAGCCACGAAAAGTAATTACCTACAGACTGGAGATGTAGTGGACCGTGTAGAGTCTGTAGACACCGGATGTTTAAGTGTAACGCTCTGTGTCATTTTCACTAGGTTTGTTGTGGAATCAAAAACTTGGTTCATAACATTAGATAGATAGATAGATAGCTATATTAGAAAACTAAATTGCAGTCGTAAGGCTGAATTACATAGTTATTAATAATAATAATAATAATAATAATTATTATTATTATTATTATTATTATTATAATGATAATAAATAAATAAATAAATAATGCTGCTATCGCTATCTCACACGTTCATTACAAATACGTATTTCACTATAATTATGTATCCATCTATATCTACTACAAGGTTTGAAATATATTAAGAAATACAGCCTTTTGCAAAAATTATGGCCGGTTCAAGTATGTATACAAGTCAAAAGTATATCAGAAATTATGGGATATCATTCCTGATATTTTTTCAGAAAGCCCTAGTGATAGGCAACCCGAAAAAATATATATAAAACTATTAATAAGATATACACTCGATTGCAGAAACGTTGTGGTATATATCTATACATATATACAAATACCTAATGAGATGCAAAAATGGAAAAAGTCTTACCAAAAACACTTTTATGCCTTGCTTTGATGCAAGACACGTCAAATACATTAGGTTTTGAAGTATTAGACATTCACTTTTTAGGCCTAAAAACTCTCTAATATATATCTAATAATATCTAATAGCGTTACTGCTGCTACAACGATCATATTACAGCTCTCAGTTCTTTATTGATAAAACATCTTGAAAAATATTTTTTAGTGAGATATGCACCGATGGGTACAGAGCTATACTTTTTTTTTTTTTCATGTTTTGCATCCAATTAGGTATTTGTATATATGTATAAATGTATACTACAACGTTTCTAGCTAGCTGCAATCGAGTGTATATTTAAAAAAGCATAGTACATTGAATCCTAACCCTATACATTTAACTGGCTAAAAATGGCTGAATAATACTTGAGCTTGAATTGAATTTTGATATCAACATTAACATTCACATTCACATAGTTCAATCCAAAACAAACATGATATTGAAATCCTAGATGATTGAATTGAAATCCCTTATGGCTCTATCGGGACCCGAAATCAGTTTTATTCATTATCTACAGCGCTGATATAATGCTTACTAGAGTTTTGAGTCAGTTTGAATTGCATAAGCCTTGACCCTCGTCTGACAGGTTACTGTTGCGGAACGGAACCCTCTTGCCCATAGCATTGAACATTTATAAAGATATTTTTTGCACTATCCCAACGCTCTACAAGAATTTGGTTTCATTTGCCATTCATCATTTTCCATGCATCGGTTCACTGGTCAGAGACAAAGCATTCAATCGAGGCTGCAAGGTAGTTTCAAAAGTTATCCAAATTTGAACCTTGCAGTCTCGACTGAATACTTTGAAGTTTGACGAGTAAACTGATGTATGGAAAGTGGTGTAGTAACTGATGTTTGTGAGCGATTTGAATAGGTTCGGTTCATTGACCTTGGGCCTCAAGTGTATGCGTGAGAAAGCATTTTCTATTTTTCGTGCGATCATTAACACTTCCGTTACATTTGTGTTTCTATTAGCGGGAGACAAAAGCCCAGACGGTCTTTCAGTTGACTGCGGTTTTCCGGATCGCAGAATGCAAAGAGCACTCTAGAACAAAAGAACATTGGACTGAAAACCCCGGCTACAACTCAGCTTTGATAACATGTATTGCTGGGTTGTGATATATTTATGAGAAGGGAGGGGTGGGGTGGGTAATAAATGAGCAACCGGTCAAGTTTTGATTTATATTTCAATCTCTGTGTTTTCGAGAAAAATACGAAAAAATCCAAGTTAGTGTAATTGAGTCATACATGCTGGTTGTAAAGAAGTCCTTAAAAAGGACTTAAGTTATTCCAAGCCTCAAGAAATTAGTATTAGAATGAAGGTATATTTCGAGATCAAGAATGAATAATGATGTTTTTTTTAAACAGATTTTTGAGTGCAGTCCATGTTTTACAGATTTTTGAGTCCAGTCAATGTTTTACAGATTTTTGAGTCCAGTCAATGTTTTACAGATTTTTGAGTCCAGTCCATATTTTACAGATTTTTGAAAGCAGTCCATGTTTTACAGATTTTTGAGTCCAGTCAATGTTTTACAGATTTCTTGAGTCCAGTCCATATTTTACAGATTTTTGAGTCCAATCCATATTTTACAGATTTTTGAGTACAGTCCATGTTTTACAGATTTTTGAGTCCAGTCCATGTTTTACAGATTTTTGAGTCCAGTCCATGTTTTACAGATTTTTGAGTCCAGTCAATGTTTTACAGATTTCTTGAGTCCAGTCCATATTTTACAGATTTTTGAGTCCAGTCCATGTTTTACAGATTTTTGAGTGCAGTCCATGTTTTACAGATTTTTGAGTGCAGTCCATGTTTTACAGATTTTTGAGTCCAGTCAATGTTTTACAGATTTTTGAGTCCAGTCATGCAATGTTTTACAGATTTTTGAGTCCAGTCGATGTTTTACAGATTTTTGAGTCCAGTCCATGTTTTACAGATTTTGTGAGTCCAGTCCATGTTTTACAGATTTCTGAGTCCAATCCATGTTTTACAGATTTTTGAGTCCAGTCCATGTTTTACAGATTTTGTGAGTCCAGTCCATGTTTTACAGATTTCTGAGTCCAATCCATGTTTTACAGATTTTGTGAGTCCAGTCCATGTTTTACAGATTTTGTGAGTCTAGTCCATGTTTTACAGATTTTGTGAGTCCAGTCCATGTTTTACAGATTTTTGAGTCCAGTCCATGTTTTACAGATTTTGTGAGTCCAGTCAATGTTTTACAGATTTTGTGAGTCCAGTCCATGTTTTACAGATTTTGTGAGTCCAGTCCATGTTTTACAGATTTTTGAGTCCAGTCCATGTTTTACAGATTTTGTGAGTCCAGTCCATGTTTTACAGATTTTGTGAGTCCAGTCCATGTTTTACAGATTTTGTGAGTCCAGTCCATGTTTTACAGATTTTGTGAGTCCAGTCCATGTTTTACAGATTTTTGAGTCCAGTCCATGTTTTACAGATTTTTGAGTCCAGTCAATGTTTTACAGATTTTTGAGTCCAGTCCATGTTTTACAGATTTTGTAAGTCCAGTCAATGTTTTACAGATTTTTGAGTCCAGTCAATGTTTTACAGATTTTTGAGTCCAGTCCATGTTTTACAGATTTTGTGAGTCCAGTCAATGTTTTACAGATTTTTGAGTCCAGTCAATGTTTTACAGATTTTTGAGTCCAGTCCATGTTTTACAGATTTTGTGAGTCCAGTCAATGTTTTACAGATTTTTGAGTCCAGTCCATGTTTTATAGATTTTTGAGTCCAGTCCATGTTTTACAGATTTTTGAGTCCAGTCCGTGTTTTACAGATTTTTGAGTCCAGTCCATGTTTTATAGATTTTTGAGTCCAGTCCATGTTTTATAGACTTTTGAGTCCAGTCCATGTTTTATAGATTTTTGAGTCCAGTCCATGTTTTACAGATTTTTGAGTCCAGTCATGCAATGTTTTACATATTTTTGAGTCCAGTCCATGTTTTACAGATTTTTGAGTCCAGTCCATATTTTACAGATTTTTGAGTCCAGTCCATGTTTTACAGATTTTTGAGTCCAGTCTATTGTTTTACAATATGCCAGTATTGAAGACGGGAACGTTACGTTGTTGACCACAATTCAAAAGGCCCAGTCTCGGTTTCCTACCATCCCAAATATTTATATAACACTAGTGGCAGTAATGGCTTAAAACGTTACTTTCTAAAAATACCTTGAAATATCTTAAGATTTTTACCAGTGACGAGAAAACGGTACAAAACAGTGCAGTGGATACTCTCGCATCGTTGCTCATCATTGGATAGACGCTTTTTTTGTTGTGCTAGTTTTCATAATTATCTTGGTATTCTTAAAGGCGTTTTAACAATTGAATACGAAAAGAGATTTTGAAAGGGATTGTGGTGGTTTAGGTATTAAACGTCACGAGGTTAGGGGTCTATTCTCAGAAGATTGATTCCCCCCCCCCCCCTTCAAATTGAGCTGCTTTGATGTCACGTATAAGGGGTATATACTCAAGAATTTGATCTTCATGAGCCTTTCCCTCTTTTTTTTTTTTTTTTCTCTCGCAGATATTAGTTTCGTGTCACTTAAGGTCAGTTCGACCGACTAAGATACCACTTCACCTGAGATCTAAGCAGATTGAGAACCGGACCGGAAACTTTAGTAAGTATTATACATTGTTATGTACCAAGGGTCATAATTCATTTTTCTCTCTTCTTACTGGTCAAGAAGATGACACTTCAAAGTCATCAATTAGTTCCCTTCACAGTTCCTTGCACCATCTTGAAAGGTAGCTGTGCCTTTGCATCGAAGCAAGACGAACGGTGAGCTTGCAATGATAGAAACATTAAGGTATTAAAAAAGGTCTCTATCGCTGCAAGCTCACCATTCGTCTCGCTTCGATGCAAAGGTACGAAGTCACGTCAAAACTGAGGTGACATGTAGCCAGCGAGCAATGGCTTATGACAGTCTATATCTGATATAAATTTAGATTTCCAGGAGAGGTTTTTGATATTTTTTACAAATTTACTATGATATTCGCTATTGAGTGGGAAAATAAAATAAAGAAATAACTGTTTCCCGAGTCGCTGGGCGACTAAGGATAAAACCTACGTTTTACAAATTTTTATCGGTTTTTTCATGCGGTTTTCTCAGGTCAGTTGACGTTGCCCTCAGTGTAATACGTGTCAGCGGTCTCTTACGTGGGAGGGGTCCCTAGAATAAGGAAAACACACTTTATTAAAGAACATCCACACTTGACTACTTATGGTGATTTATGTATTCTGCTTTTAGATTCATTATTCGTTAAGCCGGCCAAAACAAAAGAAGGAAGCTGTCGATTATAACAACCAACCATGGAACAAACAAACAAGCAAGCAACCATATCATGAACCAACCAACATCAACCAACCAACCAACCAACCAACCAACATCAACCAACCAACCAACCAACATCAACCAACCAACCAACCAACCAACCAACCAACCAATATCAACCAACCAACCAACCAACCAACCTACCAACCAACCAACCAACCAACCTACCAACCTACCTAACAACCAACCAACCTACCTACCTACCATGCAACCAACCAACCAACCAACCAACCAACCAACCAACCAACCTACCAACCAACCTACCAACCAACCAACCAACCAACCAACCTACCAACCAACCAACCTACCAACAACCTACCAACCAACCAACCTACCAACCAACCAACCAACCAACCAACCAACCAACCAACCTACCAACCAACCAACCAACCAACCAACCAACCAACCTACCTACCAACCAACCAACCAACCTACCAACCAACCAACCTACCACCAACCTACCAACCAACCAACCTACCTACCTACCAACCAACCAACCTACCAACAACCTACCAACCAACCAACCTACCAACCAACCAACCTACCAACCAACCAACCAACCAACCAACCTACCAACCAACCAACCAACCAACCAATCAACCAACCAACCAACCAACCTACCTACCAACCAACCAAACAACCAACCTACTAACCAACCAACCAACCTACCAACCTACCAACCAACCAACCACCCTACCAACCAACCAACCAACCAACCAACCACCCTGCAAACCAACCAACCAACCAACCAACCAACCAACCAACCAACCAACCACCCTGCAAACCAACCAACTAACCTACCATTCAACCAACCAACCACCCACCCAATCAACCAACCAATCAATTAATCAATCAATCAAATAATCAGCCAGCCAAATAGCCAAATAGTCAAATAGCCAAACAGCCAAACCCGCTAATAAATATTCAAGAAAAGCTGCCACTTGCTTTTGTCTTTGCTGTCTCGTAAGGCAATGTAAGACAAAATGAAACATGAGCAATTGTCTGGCAGAGGCAAGACATGAACTCCAGGTATTCTGCTATCGATGGGGACGCTTAGCAAGTTTTTCCTTCCAATTTTTTACCTGATCAAGGCTTTCGGGTACGTACACAGGGAATAGGCTCTTGACTTTGCTGTCCTGTAAAGCAATTGTTAAGACAAAATGAAACATGAGCAATTGTCTGGGAGAGGCAAGACATGAACTCCAGGTATTCAGGCTGCTACCGATGTGACGCTTAGCAAGTGGTCCTTCTAATGTTTACCTGATCAAGACTTTCAGGGACACACACAGGGAATATGTTCTTGTCTTTGCTGCTATCCTGTAAGAAAATTTAAAACAAAATAAAACATGAGCAATTGTCTGGCAGAGGCAAGACATGAACTCCAGGTACTCTGCTATCGATGGGGACGCTTAGCAAGTGGTCCTTCAAATTTTTTACCTGATCAAGGCTTTCGGGTACGCACACAGGGAATAGGCTCTTGCCTTTTCTATCCTGTAAAGCAATTGTTAAGACAAAATGAAACATGAGCAATTGCCTGGGAGAGGCACGACATGAACTCCAGGTATTCTGCTATCGATGGGATGCTTAGCAAGTGGTCCTGGGAAACATTGCACAACAGTTGTACTAAATAATTCTTGATTATTAAATAAATATGTTATTTTAATGGTATGTATAGACAACAAGTTGCTTATTGAAACAAATTGTTAACCAGGCAAAAAGCAATAATAAGTTAAGAGATATGTAGATTGTTAACAAGGTAATTGTGGAGCTGTATGTAGTAAGGTTAACGGTCACATTGCATAGAAGCATAAATCAGAAATGAATACTTGCAGTTGTAAAAATGAAGTTAAGTGTATGGTAAATTCAAAAATGTTGCTATCATGTAGTTGAACTATTCTTTTTTCACGATGGAAACAAAATTCAAGCGTATATATATATTGTAGTAAAGTTGAACGATAACATCAATTCCATAGAAGCAGAGATCACGTGGAAAACTGGTGGCATACTTGCATTCGTTAATAAAATGAAGCGAAGTATTTGATAAATTCTGAAATGTTTTTATCATACGGTTGAACTACCCTTTTTACACGATGGAAAGAAGAAGCAAACGTTTGCTATATATTTCGTAGTATCTGTGAATGGTAACAGCAGTTGCACAGATTGAACAGAAATCAGATGGAAGTCTGGTCGAATACTTGCACAGAATATTAATGAAGCGAAAGAATGATAATTTCAGAATTGTTGCTAATATACATTCTTCATTAAAAATGGAATGTGATTTCAAATCACACCATTCTAGAACGAGCATGTCTTTACTTATTAGGTACATGGTACTCTATTCTGTTCAACAACAGTTTTCTTCTTATTAATAAAAAAAACAAAATGCTGAATGGAAAAGTTGTTGAAAACCAGTGAAACTCGTGAAATAGTTAGTAGACTAATAGAGGTTTGTATTTATATGCATTGACAATCAATTTTTGTTTCACGGTTTGAGTGCAAAACTCTAAACTCTAAACATGCACATTTTGAAAACTGTTGCTTATATATTTGAGTTTTCCTTATTTATCCCTTGCATTTCTACGTAAAAAAGCTTTTCAGTATTTCTTATTGACACGCACATGACTATGTTCGAGATGTGTCGCGTCCTATCACTCGTTTGACTTCCAGGATTCTGGGGATACTTTAAAACTATAGACCAAAGCTGCAAATATAATCTCAATCTATAGATAGCAGAACAAAGTAAATAAACCTTTCCTACCATTTTTAGTTAACTATTAAGAATACAGGTCCTGTTGTAGCTGGTAGTTGTAGCTGTAATTGTCGAATAATTCAAAGGCGGATAACCGCTGAGACCGCATGCGCAGTACAAATACGGTTATGAGCACACTCACGAAGTGTAAAACCGTGACAGCCATGTTGGTTGAAATGATGACAAAAAGTTCTAAATTAACGAAACATCGTTTGTCGAATTCCAACTAGATGGTGGCTTTGACGTCGCTTAAAACCCAGCATCTAGGTTTTCAAACAAACCACTGATATATGAGGAAATGAAAAGAAAGAATTAGAAGAAGAAAGAAAGAAAGAAGGAAAGAAAGGTTGGTTGATATGATCAATAACCGCTATTTGCTGCCGCTTACTTTTCTCTGCGACCAGAGAAATGGTCATCGTTCTGCTCAGTCGACCAAATGCATTTTTATTTCCAGACATTATATTATTACATATTTATTTGTTACTAATAGAAACTTTAACTTTTTTCTCCAGTTCATAGTATTTTTGTTTGTAGTTCAGTGTTTCAATTGAAATATATTACCTGTATTTTGTCGCAGGCTGAGCTTGTGTGGAATTCAATCGAGAAATTTAAAAACTCTTCGTAGCAGATCTATGAATCACTTTAAAAAACAAAGCTTATCTTAATCCCGAGATGAAAACCTAATGAAAATTTAAAGTTTACACCGAAGGAAATGATGATAATTCCCCCAAAAAACCAAGACATTTTTGAATTTTAAAATGATCAAAAAAACTTCCCTCGGGAAACTCATTAAAAACGGAAGGAAAAAAACAAACACTATGACATTTTTCTTCTTCTTCTAGAATTGATAATGTAAAAGTTTTTATACTCGATTGCAGAAGCGTTATATTATACATTATACATTATATATTATACAAAGTACTCTTTAATAAACGAGCAGGAGTGTTTTATCGGGATTTAAAACACGAGGCGAAGCCGAGTGGTTTTAAGCCCGATAAAACACGATCTGCGAGTTTATTGAACAGCTTAAAAAACCTTGAAGTGTATCTTCGCATTTTCTACTGAATTTTTGACGAATGAACCAAGTTTACCAGAGAAAATCCGAGTTAAAGTTTATGCAAATGAAGAGGATATTTTATCAGATTTAAAACCTCCTCCACGGACAATGATTTCTATTGTGTTTTCCTCATTAAATATTCATGAGTTTTTTAATATCTAATCATGGCTAATATAATGAGATGACCAAGTTAAAAATTTCTGCAATAATTGTCCATGGACAGTTAGAAACATTTCTACAATTTGCTTGGCTTCAAGATGTGTCTAATACAGTCATGTTGTTTTGGTCAATAAATCATATTCTTGAATATATTATTACATTTTAGGCCTTAAAAATTCTCTAATAATAATTTAATAACAATAATTTATTTCTAGCGCATCACATCGAATCTCGATGCTCTTACATGATATAAAAAATTAAAATGTAATAAACGCGATATAAATATGAATAAATATCTATGTCTATATGTGTATTAATATAGATTTAAAAAATTTAAACTATGCACTATTAATATACTATTAACCATCTAACACTAGGAGAAAAAATATGAAAAACTAAGCGAAAATGAATAAATAAAATTATTAGAAAATATAGATAATAGACTTTAATAATATCTTGTGACATTCAACTAATTCCTCTCAATCCGAGATGATTTTAATGCTCCCATTCTTTGTTCCTAACAAGTGATTTCAACACCAGTGAACTGTGCAAGGATATCCTTTTGCAAGGGAACTTAAATCTTATGTTGATGATGAATCACCAAAAGTTATATAATAACAGTGAATGCAATACGCGATTTTCTATCGAACTTCCAAGGCGAAAAGCTCCTTTTTCTAGAGCGAAAAAAGTTGACATTCTTTTATATGGTTCTAGATCTTTATAATAAGACGTTTTGTTTATAATTTGACTATAAAAATTGCGATAAAATAATATATAACATGGTTAAAAAAAGCTAAATAAAATTATAAAATAAATTGGATAGTTGGCACGTTCTCATTGGCTGATAGCCATGTTTGCATGTAAACACGGTTGTGACGTCAGAGGTTTGGATAAGTTTGGAAATTTGTCAAAATGTTAGTTTTTTACTTATTTTCTTGTTCTTAAACATTAACTTTGAAATGAAAAAGCCGTAGTAATATATGAAATAATGCATTAAAAGTTATAAATCTCTGAAGCATTGATGAAAAATGGAGAAAAATCCTTGCAAGTACTATTGAAATAATTATGTTAATTCTCATTTATTTATTTTTGTCATTTAAATAGGACGTAGATCCCAAGATGAGCGACTTCGCTCTTGTGGTTAATGTTCAGTTGTATACATATATGTTCATGTGGTTTAAATAGTTTAAAAAAATGGTTTTAAATGGTTAAAAAAAATGTAATGAGAGAAGGACCAATATAATAGTTCGTTAATCATGGTGGTCCCCAATAAGATTAATAGAAATTTATACTCGGAAAACTATAGAATGCTATTTAAAATACTATGATTAAAATTATAGAAAAATGTATAAAAAAAAAAAAAGAAATAATGATAAAAAGTATAATTTAAAAGGTGAAATATCTAAGAAAACGTAACAATGTTACAATTTTTTGAAACTTAAAACAAAAAATAAAAAAAATACAGAAACGATTCTAATTTGCTCTTTGTTTACCCGTTCGCTTTCCAAGAAAAAGTAGCACCAGATTGTAAAGTTCTAAAACTATATACATAGTAGTTCTTGAGATTTTGTGTATACATAAACATATGTTTAAACAACATTAATACTCTTACCTAGCTTTCCAGCCATTTTCCCCTCTCAATCCGCTATGATTTTTATGCTCTCATTCGTTGTCCCAGTTGACACAGTTTCTCTTAGTTTTTTCCCCTTTTTTCTTCTTCTTGGTTACGGACAAATTTCACTGAAATTTGTTGAACAAATTATTTTTCTTGACCGGTTTTTTTGCCTTTTCTCGACTATTATACTTATTATATTCTTATAGCTGTTTTCTCATACTGATCCACAAAAACCTTTTTAGTGAGTTAGTTTGCACAGATTGTGATCTGTTCAAGGACCCCACGAAGTGCCAAATGAACGACATAATGGCTATAAACGACTAATACTTAGGTCGTCAAAAACAAAAACTTATTATATAAGACATTGATGTAAGATTATTGCCCCAGAAACAATCCAAGATGCCGCTTTTTGTGATTAAGAAAACAATTATGGAAACAATGAATCATGGAAATAGTCAGGGTTTTTAAGGAGCATAGTTGTTTCGTTTCGTTCTCATATAAAAATATGACAATAACAAAACAACAAAAAGGACTTGCTTAAAATAATATTTTTTGGATTCTAAAGCCCCCTAAAATATAACTATTTTAGTATATACCAATAAGATCATCTCAAAAAAGGTTTGTTTATGCCTTCAAAACATAGTAATAATTACACCTGTTTTACAAAAAATAATTTATTCGTATTTTTTTTCTATTTTTAGATAGTTGTCGACAACTTATATATGTATTATGATTATAGTAGTATTATAGTTGTATTATAGAAAATAACATTATATACTATGTTTATGTCTATGTTTATGTCTGATGATGCACTAGAAGTGCGAAAGCTCGGTATCTAGGTGATACGAGAAAATGTAACTAGACAATCAGCACGAAGCTAACAAGCTCAAGTTGTTAGCATAACCCATGACGGGGAAAAATTGCGCACCAATGACTGCCTTAGTAGGGTAGGACACGGCAAATGTTTTTCGGTATAAACAAAATTGGAACTAGAATTCAAATTTCTCTCATTACAAACGCAGGATCCAGTGTTTCTAAAATACTGAAAAGTTATTATCAGTAAAATTATTTTTTCTTTCAAATTCGAGAGCTAGAACGAGCTTCGAGAAAATGTTAAGGCTCCTCTCCCTTGATTTGATAATTGGATGCGGGTTTTACTTTGTCAAAGAAGCTCGTGAACACGAAGTTTATAGAAAAACTAAAACGAAGTTTTAGCCGTAGCATCTCAATATTAGCCATGTTAAATCATTTTGACAGGCTTTGGATTCCTCTAAGAGTTCTAGCGACGCGAGTTGTGCTGCTCTAATCGAGTAAGTTTGAGTTGCTGACAAATAATTCAGCTGATATGAATTCTCATAATACTCAATAATAAAACTGAAATGTGGAGAGTTCTATTCGACGCATTGAGCTCCCTTTGCATTTGAAGGGAACTTAACTAAATTCTAATACTAGTTACATGTTCGTATAGATGCTAAGTTTCTGTGAATATTATACGGTATGCCTTATTTTGACCGGCCGCTTTATAACATGTTCCATGAATTAACATATTCAAACAGTATTTTTTAACAGTTATCACTTTAATTCTAGAATTAGAAAGCTTGCGAATATCTTGATACGTGTAGAAATACATAATGCGAGTGTTTCAGTAGCTGCAAGCTTTTCAATACTTTTCTTCTTTTGAATTCTTTTAAATTTACTGAAGAAGCGAACGAGAGTTGTTGGGTTTCCCTTCGGTTTGTTTATATTCTCGCACAATGACGCATTGTAAAAATGCACGGGCTAAAGGCTTAAACTAAGGCTAACAACTTTGGAGGGATTGCATGCAGGCCTGGTCGCAAATACCTTATCTAGATTATATTAAAAAAATAGTAAAATGACGTTATCATTCAAACAACTATTTCCCAAGCGGTATCTTTGAGGAAGAGAAAAATGCCTTGAAAAGACTTAACTGGAATAGTCCCCCTCAGAATTCTCTGCTACATCTTGCATCGAAGCGAGCTAGACCAACGGTCACGATCAAAACGATTTTTTTTGTAATGACTTTGGTGCAGTTACAGCTACAATGGATCGGTCTACAAGTCATAATATTCTTGTAACAGAACAGCTGCATGAATCTAACCAAAACAATCTTGTATTTTGGGCAAAATACAAAAATTACACAGAATGACGGTCAAGGCTGGAAAGGTACACAGTTGCTGGCTTTCACCTATGTCATCATCAATTCTAAAAGCGTAGTTTCGCATTATAATGAAATAACGGTTTCATATAATCTTGTAAAGCGTTCAAAACTACATATACTGGCAACATTTCAAGGCTACATGACATTTCGTAGCAGAATTATAGGCGAGCAAACACGACGCGATTTTTGATAAAAATGTATGGAGCGGCCATCTTTGTGCTCCACTGAAGGCCGAACAAACATATGGCGGACCAAACTTCAAAGGCTAAAGATGATGGAATATTCAATATTTTTGATTATATTTCGCTGAAATATACTTCAAATAGAGATTTTAAACGTGCCTAAGACAGAATCTTAAATTTCAATTTGGGTAAATTAATCTTGATTTTTATCGTTATTCAGATACACGTGACGTCATTGCGTGACACAAATTCAACTTGACAAATAAGGTTGGTTATATTTTGTTGCATGTTGCGTGTTGGTTGTTGCATGTTGCATACCAAGCCCGAAATGTACATGTAGTATGGGTAATGTAAATCCAAGCAACGAAATCGCAAAAAAACAATAAGAATACGATAAATGAGTCTGCAGGCAAATAAATCAGCGGTATAAATTCTAAAATACGTCAGCTTCGAATTTTCTGTTGCCAGGGTTAGCCTCAATTTTGTGTAAAATGTGTTACAGTAAAGTTCCTTAGAATTTCAGTGTTTGCATCGTCGAAGTTGTGCATTGTCACTCAGTAAATGAGTCTGCGAGCAAGCAGCACAGCGGTATACATTTTGGAGCTTCTATCATTCACATGGTTGTTTCCTCAGCATGTTGGATGTCATAATAAGTCAGGTCTTCGGGTGGTTCTTCTTCAAACACTTCTTGTGTTGGGGTATCCGATGTTTCTGGAAGAGTGAGGCAGGCCAGACTGGCAATGAATGCAGAAATTGCAAACAACACGTGGATTCCATCCTTGGAAAACAAATACCATTAGATTGTCAAACAACTAAGTTTTCTAGTACAATGATAAGTGATTCAACTTATGTTTTTTTCCTATGTCTTATAACCTTAAAGATGCCGTAACTCACAAGAAATGACATGAGTTGAAAAGCGTCTGCACATGCTCTTGGTCTGTGTGCAATATGCAAATTAGTCCAACACCTCCTCATACTCATACTCATCTATTCATCATACTCTAATCTAAAACGGTTTTGAATTGGAAAAGGTGCTGAAACGTAACGCACTGATGTGCATTTTTTTGTTCTAGTTTCATAAGAAATACTCACCAGTTTTACAACAAATGGTGCTGAAATAGAACCAATACGGGCAGCCGCGGATGATGTTCCCATCCCGACATTCCTGTAAAACACCAACAAATCTATTACTGAAAAATGGGCATTTTCGTTTCGTGATGTCAATGACCCTATTATTTATATATTTATTTACTATCTTAAGACGCAAGACGCCTGCCGGATTTTTCCGACTTCTTCCTTTTCTCAAAATCATTTTTGACCGACAATAAGTGCCGGAAGCCAAAACCCAGACGCTTCAAAAAAATTATAGCTATTTGGCATTCTGTTTTTTTTTTTTTTTTTTTTTTGCCGGTCTCTTTGCATTTGAGAAGCGTGTTTCGGATAATAAATACAATACTGAAAACTTGCCTGATAACTGTTGGGAAAAGTTCAGCAGAAAAGACGTAGACAGTAACGTAGGACATGTTGATGAAGAACTTGGCAATCATGAACATGATGATACCACCGAAAATAGTACCTGAAGATTTAATCATAAAATTGCTAAGAAATTGATTTGTGCAGAGTCGGTCAGCAATAGATGGAATTCTTTCTGATTTAGAGTGTGTGTTTTTTTCCCCTTACATACCTGTGTCTGAAAGGTTTCGTTGGAGAAGAACAGCAGCAGCAATAGCAATCGCTGAGAAAATGAGCCCAATGAGGATTGTCTTCTTCCTTCCAAATCTTGCAATTAAAAAATTAATAAAATAAAAAAATTTGAATGCAAAGTAAAGAGAGCAGAGAAAAAACAGCATTTTCCACGTTTCTCCAACTTTTATTTTTTCCTTGGTGATCAGGTAAAGAAGGGGCTGGAGATCCTTTTCATGACGGTAAAAATCCATTATTTTTTCGGAAAAAAACCCGGCAAAACAGATTACTTTTTGGAGTTAATGCCATGGAATAGAAAGAAACACGATGATTTTTCTTTATAGGGGTGGTTATTTCATAGTGTAGAGCTGTTAAAGTGATTAATATATCAATAACATGTTTACTATAGCTTACTTGTTCATTGAAATAATTGCGGTAAAGTTAGATGGCAACTCGATGATGGACTGCAAGAAAAACTCAAGGTATCTGTTAACGCCAAAGTATTCGGCGCTAAACAACACGAAGTAAAAAACCGCCGAGTTCACGCACCTGTCAATCAAAAAAGAAAAAAACATTCTGAAATTCTTGCGAAAGTTGGAGTTTTTTTGCATAATTGTACGGATGAGTTTTGTCAAATGACCGTATAAGTGGAAAGATTTGCGAAATAATTGTAAAAACTAGAAAGTTGAAAAGTAAAAATATAGTTCCAACACAAAAAATGTTAGAATAACATGATGTTTTTGTTCTGTGAAACGTACCAAAGAAACCAGCTCACTAAGGTGATGTGAATAGCTTTCCGTGATCGGAAAAGATCTCTCAAGTCCCCAACACGTTGTTTCTTGGTGGTCACGCAGATGGGATTAGGAGGCATATATTTCTTGTTGAAGCATGCCACATCAGACAGAACATTCCTAACTTGGTGTTCCTTATTGTTGACCATGTACCAACGAGAGGATTCTGGCAGAAACCTTTCAAATGGCAAATGGGTGATATGGTTGAATTGGCAGTGGAAGGGACAGAGGGAGGGAGAAAGAAAGGGACGGGAATGAGGAGGAAAGAAAGAAAAAAAAAATGAAGCGAACAAGAAAGCAAACAAAACCCAAGCTGGGGAAAACGAATAAAGGAATTGCGTACCACCAAAAGAATATCTGTAGTAATCCTGGTACTGCTGCAGCAATGGACAAATGCCGCCAATCCCTGATCAGGTATCCAAACAGAGGCAACAACATCCAACCAATCGTAGCGAAATACCACATGCTTGAACCAGCTGTACCACGATGCTTGACGCCAACATACTCCACTAGAAGCACAAACATGGAGAGGGACGAACTTCCTAAATTAAAACAAAATTTAGCAACCTGAGGTCACTTTGCTATGGTCTTTACTCTTATCAAACATAGAATGGCGTCAGCAAGTGATCCAAATTAACTCTTGCGCCAAAGAAAGGAATTGTACTTGGAAACCTGCAGATTAGTTGAAAACAGCCTTATTTGCTTTTCATGGCTTACTTTATTATATATTCATATTCCTATTTTAGTTCAAAATTTGGAAATATTGATATCTTTGTCAGTTAATAATAAGAAAAATCTTACAAGGATAAAAAACCTTTTTTTAGTTTGGCTTTATGTGGGTAATGATGGCATCATTTTTACGAGTCTCTCCTATTATTGAGAAATTTTACAATTGTGATAAAAATTTATATTTGTGGGCTTCTTATCTGCATATTAGATAGGACCTAAATGGAATATTGATGAATCTAGTTATAGTTTAGCTACTGATCTGGGAATATGTTGCCTCACAGACCCAGTATGAAACTGATAGATGCTTGTAATATTGTCGATGTCGATGTCGATAATATTTTACTTACCAATGCAAACTCCAATTAATGCACGAAGTAACATAAAAATCCAATAAGCATTCACAAACGAAGCAGCAAGCGCTAAGACATTGCAGAGGACCGATGGAAAATAGACCATTTGTCTACGACCAAACTTGTCAGACAAAATGCCACCGAACAGAACTCCAATCATGTAACCCGCGAAGACCACGCTCTTGGAAACCTTGGGCAGACTGGCCCTGTCGCACACTAGATCCCACTTAAACGAAATAGAAAAAAATAAAGTTAATCAGTCCTTTATCAACTGGATACCAATATTATTAGGACTCAATAGCCTAGCATTCATGATGATGATGATGATGAAGATGTAATGATGATGATGATGGTGATGAGGAGGAGGATGATGATGATGATGATGATGGATGATGATGATGATGGATGATGATGATGATAATGATGATGATGATGATGATGATGATGATGATGATGGATGATGATGATGATGATGATGGATGATGATGGATGATGATGGATGATGATGGATGATGATGGATGATGATGGATGATGATGGATGATGATGATGATGATGATGATGATGATGGTGATGAGGAGGAGGAGGATGATGATGATGATGATGATAAGCTGAAACTCTCTGTTTAGGACGTATTGAATTAGTGCCTTGCATTATCAGATTGTATGAAGGTTTGATCTGTGAGTTAGCCGTGCCTTGACTTAGATCAGACTAGAGGTTCCTGTGTACGTTTTGCTCATTTTAAGGATAATTAGAAACTGAAAAAAAATCTATTTTGTGCCGATTTCCGGGTTTGTGGGCGGTTTTCCCGGCTTCTTCAGTAGTTTTCCTTCCTGCCAAGAAACAATTTTCAGTTGGTCATAGATCTTGCGAAAAGATACAGCTTTCGCGCTATTCTTTTATCATTTTTTTATACATCGTAATTCAACAGCAATAGACTCAACTCAACAATAGAGCACGTCGGAATAAAGCTCAATTTGGGATATAATACAATAGGTTCCAATTCTCCGGAGATGAGTTTGGTGTAATTTTTTGGGCAATTAAGGTCCAGTTTATTGGATTTAAACAAAACGAATAACATGTTATATTCGTAATTAAAGTTTAAATTCAAATAGAATTCCTTTTAAAAAAAAAGAAGAAAGCTTTAAGATCGATCATTGCCTCGATTTTCCGACTTGGTTGTCTATTACGAAGTATATATGTTAATTTACCTCTGAAACTATGGAAGTAAACTCTGTTGTATCAAACTCCCAGTCATTACGAGGAATACTGCACCTCAACTGGTATTGGCTGTGTTTTGAGGTAATGGTCCCCGTCACATTACAGGATCTGCTATTTTCAGCGCACTTCCAAGGTGGCTCTGCTGCTAGAAAAGACATAGTTACGATTTGGAAAGTACCACCAAAAACCTTCATAAAACCCATTATGGCAAGAAGACGGAATTGGTAGCGATCAAAACTTCCTATCTTCTCGAGTATTTCGTCGATATTGAATGAATCCATCGTGAAAAATCAACCGTACATAGACGAGGAAAAGTCAACCGAAACTACCAGTCTTAAGGCTAGCTATGAACCAAAGTTTCCGCAAATACAATTTATAATTGCAATGTTGCAATTTGATATCGCTGATATCTCTTGATTCTTTTTCCGCTAGTGTGACTTACGATCCTTCAACTAGTTGTATATTTTGGTTGCAGGTTCTGTTTCTCAAATATCAGCTTAAAAAAGAAATTCCTAGAATGCAGCTATGGCCGGTATTAAATTGCGAAGCTTCATTGTATGTGCTGTAATGTTAAAATATTATTTTCGAAATTCCTGCACGTGCTGATACTAACGCTCAATACTGAAGCACTGTGCGGATACTCCAACTGTAACCTAGAGCCATTCGCCATATTTTTAACGTGCTAACTTTATTGGCTAACGTTGTTATCCGTTCAATCGCTGTCTAGTTTACTGTTATCTGATTGGTCAGTTTTATTCAAGTGGTCCCTGCAAATGTGTCTGCACAGTAACTGATTGATAATTGTTAAATATTGCAATATTTGAAATTTTTACTTGAAATATTTCCTCATACATTGTTTCTTCAGTTTCTGTAGGGTTTGTATTAAAGTAGAAAATGTTTGGGTCATCTGAAAACATTCTAAATTCCAATATATTTTGGGAAACGTTTATGGCAGATCCTTTATATAATAGATAAAGAAGAGAGGGACCAAGAGTTGAACTTGTGGGACACCACATAATCAATGTAAATAGACGGAAATATATCATACTAAAAAATATCGAAAAAGGCAAGTTAAACATCAAACTTAACTTTCCGCAGGGAAGGTTTGCAAAAGTTAAAATGTATATTGTAATATAATAACGCGTCATTCATCTTGAACTTGTTTCTGCAAGAGTGAGTTACAAAGCCTTACCAAACTTCAATTTGCTTCATCGCATTTTGGTTTTATCGTGTTTTGGTTCCACTATCTGTTTGTCAGATATTCGGCTTAGAATAGAAATTCCTAGGGTACCTTTTTTTAAGTAGAAAATATTTGTATCATCTGAAAACATTCTAAAATCCATTTTTTTGGAAACGTTTTTGGCAGATCATTTATATGATATAGGAATAGAAAGCGACCAAGAATTGAACTGTGGGACACCACATAATCAATGTAAATAGACGGGAAAGTCGATAGTTCATACTAAAACTACCTACATAAACTTAACTTTCCTCAAGGAAGTTTTACAAAGGTTACAATGTATATTGTAATTTTATAGCGCGTCATTCCTCTTGAATTAGGTTCCTCAAGAGTGACTTGCTAATACGATGGCTCTCACCGCGGTGCTAGTAGATCAAATTCTTGTTCCCCTCCAGCAATTCTGTAAATATCTAGATCTCTGTGATATCAAACACATCAAAGAATGAGCATATATTTCTTTGTTGATTTATTATGTATTGCCTTAAAAAGCTTACAACACGAATTGCGTCGTGTAAATCAATCCCAATAAATTGCTACGACTTTTTTCTTGTCGTACACAACAGTTGTGAACAAGTTGTAGGGTTGATTTACACGACACAATTCATGTCGTAAACGTGGCGTAATCAGATTGCATGCGACAGTTGTAAGATGAGTTGTAGCGTGTAAACCGAGTTAGGACATTTTTTCAATCACAGATTATCCCTTATTTTGAACTCCTTTTCAAGTACTGAATCATTTACCGAAATTTACGCTGGGAATTTATCTCAGGCTCTCCCGCTCCTTTGGTTCTCGGCCATAAGGACAAAAACTACCACTAGCGTAGAAGAACGAAGAGCAATAAAGCCAAAGATCATTCACATGTGTGTTTCCTCAAACTGTTCTTTGTTATAGTAGGTCGGGTCTTTGGGTGGTTTTTCTTCGAATCCTTCTTGTGTTGGAGCATTCGTTGTTTCTGGAAGAGTGAGGCAGGCCAGACTGGCGATGAATGCAGAAACTGCGAAGATGGAGTATGGCAACAACACGTGGATTCGAACCTGGGAGAAAAACAAACATCCATGAAATTTTTATAATTTCTTAGTGATTTTTATAGATACTACATAAACATTTTAATTTATATCTCTATCCTAAGCCCAACACATTACCGTAGAAAGCATACATTCAAGAAACATGAGAACAAATGCAAATCAAACATATACAGGATCACCAGGATTTTGTTCAGTTAGGGGTGCAGGGCACAAAGTCAGCCAAGAGAGGTGTGTAACCCTCAGAACCAAAGAAGAAGAAAAAATTTCGTATCGGAATCTTCAAAATAGGGGGACAAAGTTTCTCCGAGGGAGGATGCGCACCCCCTGCACCTCTTCCCTGGATCCGGCCCTGATATGCAAACATCAGTGGTGGATCCAGGATTTTAAAAAGGGGGCTCCAAAATATTCGCCACGTAGAAAACGCTGAGAAAAGCTGAACGATCAGCTTCAAAAGGGGGTTCCAATTTCATTCTATTCGGCGTAAAGAACTAGATTGGCTTCACAAGATCTCCCCGGAACCACCCTGGATCCGCCACTGATACAAGCAACACCATACAGAAGTTCAGTAGACCACAGTGCACAATGTTCCCCACCTCAGAAAATTAATGTCTATGCGCAAACGTTTTTCTCTATCTGAGTAATAGGAAATACTTACCAGCCCTTCAATAAAAGGTGCTGAAATGGAACCAATACGGGCAGCCGCGGATGATGTTCCCATCCCAACATTCCTATAAAACACCAACAAAATGTATTAATAAGAAATGGCCAATCAGCAGTAGTAGTAGCAGCAGCAGCAGTAGCAGTAGCAGCAGTAGTAGTAGTAGTAGAAGTAGTAGTAGTAGTTGCTGTTGTTGTTAGAGTGAAAAGACTAAACCCATGAAATAGATATTAGACTAATACACTTTAGTAGACCCTAATTCTATTGTTTTCTTTTGTGTCTATTTGACTATTACGCTTTAACATGCAAATTTATTATTTCACAATTTTAGTGACTTCACTCTATTATAATTGTTACTGATTTTTACCAATTCAAAGAGACAACAAGCCATCGCAACTACGCATCCCGTGCCGTTTGTCTGATACGCACTTGAGAAGCGTGGATCGAACTATATCAATCAATCAACGAAACTTGCCTGATAACCGTCGGGAAAAGTTCAGCAGAAAAGACATAGATGGCATCGTATGACATGTTGATAAAAAACTTGGCAGTCATAGACATGATGATACGACCCACCAGAAAACCTAGAGAATAGACAAAAATCATTTTCCGTATGTAATTGAAAACTAACAGTTGACATTTTTTTAAAATTATTTTCAACATTTTTCTAATTTTTTATTTATTTGCATCACGTCGGAATGCAGCTCAATTTGGAAGACAAAACAATAGGTTTCAATTCTCAGGAGGTTGAAATTCTTTTGTTTTTGTCCTCAAAATTGAGCTGCTTTGACGTCACGTGCAAGGGATATATATGCTTCGAAGATTTTCAGATTTGGTTGTCATCAAAGGACTGACCTTTTAGGCGGTAACTAAGATGATGTCA
Source organism: Anthopleura sola (assembly GCA_023349425.1). Classification (NCBI taxonomy): domain Eukaryota; kingdom Metazoa; phylum Cnidaria; class Anthozoa; order Actiniaria; family Actiniidae; genus Anthopleura; species Anthopleura sola. Next base: position 186,643 of record JALHLI010000052.1, on the reverse strand, counting down.
ACAGACCTATTAAATGCTTTCATACCTGTGTCTAAGAGGTTTCGTTGGAGAAGAACAGCAGCAGTGGAAGAAATAGCGGAGGATATGAGCCCTATAAGAACTGTCTTCTTCCGTCCCAGTCTTGTAATCAAATAATTAAGAACAATTAAATAACAATTAAGAATTGTTTTTTTTTTTCAAGTTAATATTACTCGGAAGAAAAAAGAACAAAGACGAAGAAGAAGAAGAAGAAGAAGAAGAAGAAGAAGAAGAAGAAGAAGAAGAAGAAGAAGAAGAAGAAGAAGAAGAAGAACAAGAACAAGAAGAAGAAGAAGAAGAAGAAGAAGAAGAAAACTAATAATAGCAACAACAACAACAACAACGATGACGACGACAAACAAAGACGAAGACGACGACAATGATGATGATATAAAAAAACAATAAAACAAAAAACACCTCATTAATAGTCATATAATCTTTTTGAATCAAGAAATGGAAGTAAAGAAGTAAAAACACAGTGCTGGCAAACTAACATTTCATCTTTCACGTTTTTCTGAGTAACGTGTTTTCCTTGGCGATCAGAAAGAAAAATTTAGGGTGATTCCATTCTTTTCATGACTGTAAAACTCTATTCATTGCATGCTACTGGATTTTACCAGACTTGCGGCAGAAATCAGGTAGGGGCCACTCTTAGTTTGAAAAGAGAGAGCAGGGATTATTTTTACGAGCTACAGAGTAACAAAAAGCAGGACAGATTATTCCATGCAAGAATTAATTCATTATCGTGTATAGCTTACTTGTTCATTGAAATGACTGCAGCAAAGTGAGATGGAATCTCGATGATTGATACCAAGAAAAACTCAAGGTATCTGTTCGCGCCAAAGTTTCCCGCGCTAAACGACACGCCGTAATAAACCACCGAGGTCACGCACCTGTCAATAAAAAAAAAATAAAAAAGAATATAAGTTTGATAAAAAACACTACACTTTTAAGTTTTGTTGAAGACACGTTTCGACAGAAAGTCTGCCATCTTCAGTTACAAGATAGAATGAATAAAAGTGCTATTAAATGTGACTGATGCATGAGAACGAAGGATAATTGGCTTCTCCCAATTAATCTACAATGCCTTCTTTTATCTTAAGCTGAGATTTGGTATTTGCAGAATCTAGTGTTTCAGAAGAATCCTTATAGCACGCAATAGCATTTTTCACGCATCCCAGTTCCCTACGCCAACTTAAACGGAAGCCGTGACTTTGCATTGAAAGGAGATACGAGGTGAGCTTGCAATGATAGAGACATGGGAATAATTGTCCAAGGTCTTTTAAAAAATGATCTCTATCATTGCAAGGTTTCCTTATGTCTCGCTTCGCTCCAAAGGCATGCACGGCTACCTTTCAAGATGGCGTAGGGAACTGGAAAAGGAACTATTACGTGATCCCGGGGGGGAGGGGGTGGGGGTGTGTGGGCACGTGATTAACATGGTAAGAGATTTTTGTTTCGTAAAGCTTACCAAACAAACCAGTTTACTAAGGTGATGTGCATAGCTCTTCGCGATCGGAAAAGATCTCTCACGTCCCCAACACGTTGTTTGTCAGTTGTCACTGTCATGGGATTAGGAGGCATCTCTTTCTTGTTGAAGCGTGCCACATCAGACAGAATATTCCTAGCTTGTTGTTCCTTATTGTTGACCATGTACCAACGAGAGGATTCTGGTAGATGCCTTGCAAATGGTAAAAAATAGATGAAGTGTTCTTAAAAGAGCTTTGGCAGACAGAGAGGAAGGGACAGAGGGAGAGGGAAAGGATGTGATAGTCAGGAAAGGAGGAAAGGAACTGAGGCAAGCAAGCAAGTCAACAAACAATTAAGCGAGCGAGGGAGGGAGGGAGGAAGAAATGGAATAAAGGAGTTTCGTACCACCAAAAGAATATCTGTAGTAATCCTGGTGCTGCTGCAGCAATGGACAAAGCCCGCCAATCCCTGATCAGGTATCCAAACAGAGGCAACAACATCAAAGAGAACGTGAAGAAATACCACATACTTGTACCAGCCGACGCACGGTGTTTGACACCAACGTACTCCACTAGAAGCACATACATGGAGAGGGACGAACTTCCTAAATAAGTACAAGCATTAATAGAGTAAATGATGATTCAAGAAATGGACTCCTGATCTGGGAATATATATAATACATGCTTGGCCACAGAACCTGAATAGGATTAGATGCTTCTAGTAATGGATTCCTTATCTAGGAATAAGCTGGCTCAGGGCACTAGCTAGTATAATGGGAGATGGATGCTCCTAGCAGTGGGAATATCATCTTGGAATATGCTGGCTCACAGACCCAGTATGAAACTTATAGATGCTTGTAACTGTAAATGTTTCTGTAAATATGTTATTTTACTTACCAATGCAAACTCCAATTACTGCACGAAGTAAAATAAAGATCCAATAAGCATTCACAAACGAAGCAGCAAGCCCTAAGACATTACAGAGCACCGATGGAAAGTAAACGATTTGTCTACGACCAAACTTGTCAGACAAAATGCCACCGAACAGAACTCCAATCATGTAACCCGCGAAGACCACACTCTTGGAAACACTTGCCAGACTGGATCGATCGCACACTAGATCCCACTAAAACAAAATAGCTAAGAGGTTGCTTCAAAATTTGGTTAAAAATTTTTTTGCGGGATTCTGTAGTTTTCGCTCCTGCGCAAAGGTCATTCATTAATTAACCCGCAGCCAGCCAGCCAGCCAGAAAGCCAGCCAGCCAGAAAGCCAGCCAGCCAGCCAGAAAGCCAGCCAAATTCGATAAACACTTTTGATAAAATTATGATTCTATTTAATATTATTTTATTTTATTTCATACCTAACACGGTTTTCTTTGTTATTCATGGGCAATATATCTCATACAACCCGATGAACACGTTAGTACCAGTGCATTATATCTAGATATTGTATCTAGATATTGCACTTGAATTGGTATTTCATTGTTGTTATAATTGAACAATAGTTGCAGTCAGGTCATAAATTCAACATACGAAGTATTGTAGATCGGTATGGCCCGACTCGTTGTTATTACAGCAATGAAATACAAGCATCTTTTGTTCAAATTCCGTACAATCTTTGATCTCACCTATTGTTTTGGAAGCACACGAATTAGAAAATAGTGATATTAGTATCCTGTTTTCTCTTGGAATTTGCTGTGTTGTGTAACTAACATATACAATATTCGTGGCCGTGTTGTATCAGATATACAACCACGAGCCTAAGGCTTATGAAACGTCTAGGTGTATACGTTCATGTTCTACTAAAATTTTAAAGATAAAATTGAATTTGGCTGAGAAAATTGGAGTTAAAGTTTATGCAAATCAGGACGATTTTGTAGCAGATATACAACCTCCTCCACGGACAATGATTTCTATTGCGTTTTCCTAATTAATTATTCATGAGTTTTATAAACTTCATTAGGTATGAAATAAATCAGTTAATTACCTCGAACCTCGGTATTGCCGAGGCTTTACATGGCTTATTACATTGGTTCTCGGTAATAAACTCTACCTTACTGGCCATAGTTTTAGATAAAATGCGTTTTTCCTCCCAAATTCAAGACATTTAGCTAGCGTCAAGATCTATAGGTCTATCTCAGCTAACGCGTTGCTACGTACGTTTCCACCCAATTCAAATCCTCTAGGAATAAGATTCCTTGTCTGTCGTATTTCAATATCACATGGAATTTTTTTGAAACGAAAGTCCTTATTCCCAGAGGTTTTGAATTGGGTTGAAACGTACATAGCAACGCGTTAGCCGATTAGGTATTTTGCCACGATTATTTGATCTTGTTGTCTAGTAGGAGTTTGACCCATGCAACAAGGCAGTCTGTTTGGTATTTACCTCCGAAACTAGTGACGTAAACTTCGTTGTATCAAACTCCCAATCATCACGAGAAATATTGCACCTCAACTTGTATTGAATGTGACCTGGAACAATGGTCCCCGTTACATTGCAGGCTGTACTATTTGTAGCGCATTTCCAAGGTGGTTCTGCTGCTATAAACGACAGGATCATGACTTGGAAACCATCGCCAAAAATTTTCATAAAACCCATTAGGAGGATAAGGCGGATTTGGTAGCGTCCAAAGCTTCCTATTCTCTCGAGTATTTCGTCGATTGTTAATGCGTCCATGCTGGAAATATCAATGAAAAGAGACGGGAAAAAAGTCAAGTAAGCTCAAGTTAAGACTACCAGACTGAGCCTGATAAGCTATCTGATCTAAGGCTAGTCAAACGTGACTTATTTTTCGTCAGGATAGGTTTGATAATCAAAAGGTTAAACATTATATTGTAATTTGATATCGAGGCAAACCCTTTTTTGGCGACTTTCAAATTAGGTAACCAAATCATGCTCATTGTAATGCGAACGGAGTTGTAAGAAGTTCAGCAACATTATTTATAATATCTCTTAAGATCAAATTAGAATTTCCAAAGCTTTAAACTGGTTTTATCTACATTTGGTTTCTGTTTGTGGATTTTTACAGCAGCTAGAATATAATATCTGAGAATATTGAGAAGCATCCTCGGTATGCGTTGCTAGCAGCCTTTCACCACGGCGATTGTTGTAATTGCTGTAGGTAACCTTTTCGCGCTCTTTTCCTCTTTCTCCCCTCGCATGACATTTATAATGAATTTACATATAATTTTGCAGACATCTTTTGTTTGACTTGGACTTCGATTTTTTAAACGATTCTTTAAACTATAGATGTCGAAGTTCAAATGTGCCGAATCTAATGAAGGCTAAGGAAGGCAAACAATAGGTTTTGCTCATTTGCACTGATTAGATTTGGCCGTCTAAACCAGGCCTTAATTTCACAAGGCTCTAAACTTTTCTGATTTTTGCGCATTTTTTGCCAAGTATCTTTTGGTAACTAGTATCGTCTTTGGAGAACTTAAGTGTGTACAAATTCTAATATCATCTTGTAAAATCAAACACATCAAAACATAAATTGAATTGAATGATTACATAGTTTTATTGAGTTATGCGTTACCTTGAAACATGGTTATTGACATAAGTATTAAACCATAAATATGGTTATTGACATAAGTATTAAACCCATGTAGCTAGGACAATTTTAATCAGAAGGTATTCTTTTCTTGGGGTTCATTTTCATTTATCTTTCCTGTCTCAATGGTCACCTTCGGAGGCCTGGGGTGCAGTCTAGGTGGATTCCCATTGGTTGGTGATGTGGGCGCGTCATTAGCGGAAAAAAGGCTCTTGGACAGTGATCGTTTTCCTGTGAGGGATTCCGTCTTCCACTGGACATTAGCATGCCGACCAACCACGTCTTCAAACTGCCCGGTTAACGTGAACTCGTACACTCCCTCATTGGATAGGGAGTTGATGATTCCTTGTGCACCAGACCATCTGGATTTGACATTTGACCATTCCCAGGGGCGGACATTTCGATCGCTTTCTTCTTTGAGAGCCGTGTAGAATGGTTTACTCGATGACCCAAAGCGATATTTAAAGGTTGGCCTTGAGCCGCTTCCTCGGTGCCTATAAATAAAGCAAAAGTAAATAGACTTGTTTGCTTAAGTAGACTTGCAACATAATTAACCATCAAGAATGTGCAGCATCCTAAACCAATCCTACCCAATAGACCCCTTGCAACACGTCGGAATGCAGCTGAATTTGGAGTACAAAATTATAGGTTCCAACTCTCAGGAGATTGAAATACTTTTGCAATGTTAGAGACCTTTTTTAACACCGTAGACAGTTATTCACATGTCTCTATCGATCATTGTAAGCTCACCGTTCGTCTCGCTTCGATACAAAGACACGGCTACCTTTTAAATTGGTGCAGGGAACTGTGAAAAGGACTATTGCGTCGCAAAATAAAATGCAGCGAGAAATAATCAATGGTAAGGAAATCCATGATTTCAACATTTTTTTATCAATGTGTGCTATATTCGCGTCGTCTTTTTCTTCTTTTCTTTTCTTTCGTTTGATTTTCTTACAAATACCGCATTCACATGCACATTCACTTGGCACCATAAAACATGGTATTAAGAGGTAGCAAAGTATATTATTTAATACTTACTGATAATGGTAGTTAGTCGTAGAACCGTGATATCCTCCTCCCCATCTCAGAAACCCATCAAGTTCAGCAGAGAAGTGAGCGATCACAGTAGCAGTGTAGGCAACCGTTGTTCGAGTCTTTGACAGCATTATCCTGTAAGAAGCTGCGGTGTTGGGAGCAAGTGTTTTCTCTGATTGAAGCTTGAAGCTGTTGTACTGTTCATTGGCGGTAGAGTCGGTGTTGGTCTCTGAGTTTTCATAGTTGAACTTATAGTTGAATTTCCCACCAACCCCTCCTGTAGCATCTGGCGGCGTGTAGGAAACCTCGATCCCAAGCTCATGAGCTGCCTTCCATGAGCTAGTGGTTGAGTGGGTGACTGTTCGAACACTTCGTACCTCTCTTTCAACGTTGTGCTTCAATGGAGTTGAATCTGAGTTGACGACTCGTCCCTGGTCATATGTCTCTGGCTGTAGAGATTGGATCTTAGGACTGCCATATCTAATGTTCTTGATGGAAAACTTAAAGTCGCCATAGTGCATTTTCAATCGGTGGTCAGCCTTGTAGCCGTTACATGGTCCCTTTTTGTCGGCTTCCCAACTGTCTCCGTTTCTTCTGAAGTCTTCACCGACGAATTGGGCTCGACATCCAGCGCACCAGCCGTAACCAAGGTAATGGGCAAGTAGACCAAGATTCCGTACAGTTTCGTCCATAACACGCGTTTTGACGTCAGACAAGGATTGAAGCGTTGGAGGCCCTGATACATTACAAAAATATATATTTGTTACAAATTTGCAAATCTAGAAACAAAAACAAAAACAAAATTAAGGTACAGGAAAGTGAGGAAAGGAATTAAAAAAAGAAAGAAAGAACAGAACAGAACAGGAAAATACACATAAACAAAGAAAGCAAGAAGAAAAAGAAAGACATGAAAAGAAAGAAAGCAAATGAAAGATGCGAAGCTAAAATGACAAACCCTTTGAAGTAAAAAATAATGATAGGCCTCTCCCAGGATACAGTCGAATGCACAAGTACAACCCATTGTCTCGGTTTGAATACATATAGCCAACCCCCTGCAGCACGTCGAAATGCAGCTCAATTTGGAGGGCAAAAATTATAAGTTCCAATTCTCAGGAGATTGAAATTCTTTTGTTTTGTCCTCCAAATTGGGCTGCGAGTACCGTGGTTATCTTACACTGATCATGCACGGCGTTTATTTATTGGACGATTTGAAAAAAGACAACGTTTAAGATATTAAAATTCTAGCACTCCACCGAGGCTATACGGAATAATATGTTCAACATTTCCTTAAGGTTGCTCCAACTTAATTGGGATTGGATTTCGTGACTTTTTATCTCGCTGATATCGCGTTTCTAGCACACGTAGTAGCTCAAATATTTAGGCTTTTTACGGTGTGAATATATTTTGAACTTTTGAACTCTCACTTACTTGGGTACATCTTACAGCATTTGAAGTTCTCGATACAGTAAAGCTTATCGCACGACCCACGATAAAGACCAGTCATAAAGTACCCATCGTTACACTTGCTTGTCCCATAATGGTCAAAGCTTGTTTGTACATTCTGTACATAGCAATGACCATACCAGTATGGATGGTTGGCAGGCTTACAGCACCGACCGTACTCAATGCGGTACAGCTTATCATCGTAATTATTGCCACTTCTGTAGAGTCCTTGGAGGAAGAACCCTTGGGGACAGTTGCTCCAAGTGTGGTCCCTGTTAATGTAAAAAAAGCTAAATCAGTGAGTTTATGAAACTTGGATTGAGAGGATTATAATGCGTTGCTTTTTACTGCTGTGATCGTGAGCTGATATCACATGTGAGTAGAATTTGTTAGGTCTCTACCAGTTGATTCAAGGGTTTTTATCTCGGTTTTCCGAGTCCCTTGAGGTTAATCCTACGCACTTTTAATTGTGTCTTTGAATAGCTGACTTATAATAAACGCGCGAGGCTAACCCTCTACAAATAAGAGATTTGCATCGACTGCGAAATCGATGTATTGCGTCGTGTAAAACAACAGTTGTAGGGTTGATTTACACGGAGCAATTCGTGTTGTAAACAAAAGTTTTACCGAGTAAATCGGCTATTAGGACCTCACTTTGAAAAATTTAAAACACAATGACGACTTACCGGTCCAAACTGCTGACCCAATCTGCAGCAAGGCAGTCCGTTGGCTGGTTATAGTATGGTACAGGACGGGGACAGCATCTTGCTTCTTCAATCAGTCCTATTCCGTCATTGCCTCCTCGATTGTGGTTTCTTTTTAGCCCGTTGATGTACTGAGACAAATATCCACAGGATGAATATCCAGCTTTGTCAAAACTTTTCCCCCAGTTGGCCATAGTACAACCATGAACGGGAGATACACACAGAAAGATAGCAACGGTAGCCACAACGAGCAACATCGTCACTGCTTGCCTGCAAATGTAAAAAAAAGATAAATCATCATTAATTTATATTTATAAATTATCAATTAAACTGATCAGATAAAAAGTGAATAAGAAAAACGTTTTAAAATGTGTAAAAATGGTTTTCGGCGGTCATTTTGAATTGGAGTAAACTCGGCAAAATATATAGAAATCTGGATCACTTTGACTTCCAGTAACTCTGTCCAATTTTATAGGATTTTCAAAATTTAAACTTCAATAACCAGCAGGCATGCACAGCAGCTGTTGGACTGAAAATAAGACCAATATAATGATTTCCATAACTTACTTGCCAATCGTTTTGATTTGAAAACGAAAATGGTTTTTTACTCAATTTCAAATATCTATTATATTAAGAGCCATAAATAACGAAAATAACTTCCCAAAACAGTTTGAATTTTGAAAATCCGACAAAATTGAGCGGAGTTACGTATACGTAAAATCAAAGTTTTAATGGAAAATATTTAATGAAACCAACAGTGAAGTACAAATGGTACTTACGCTAAGTAATAAAAATTTCACACAAAAAATGGTAATAAATTCGTATAAAAACTCTTAATAAATAATATGCATTGGAAACACGCGAAGTGTAAACAGTAAAATGAAGTTTGCGCATGATTCACCACGGTTGCCCGAGTGAAATTATTAAGTAACAACGAGGGATACTCACATACCTTGAGAACGGATGAGAAGCCTCTATGCCTGAACGTCCCGATTGACTATTAACTAGAGAGTTTTCGAACCGTCCTTATAAATCCTGAAGGCGGGGCATAAGGTTTCGAAGGACAGATGCCAATCTAAGGCAACTTCTGCTTAACAACTGATAAGATGTGCACCCCCCGGCTGGTAGCTACGAAGAAGTAAGTCTAAGTTTCCCTACACATTCGTAAAGAAGTACAACGAAGTACAATAATATATACAAATAACAACTATTTGTACAACTTTTTATCAAAAGAAATCGAAGTTTGGACTAAGTTCGTTATGAGATTAAACCAGTTAAAGTTTTGGAAACAGTAAACAGAAAATATCGTAAACAATCCATAAATTAGTTTAAATATTCTAAATCATTTTTAAGGACTCCCATTATATAGCGACGCGTCTCGCGGTTTCCAACGTAAACTTTAATTTCCAACGGACATATCTCTAAACAATAAGGGATTAGCTTCGCATATCCAACACAATGAAGACCAATTCCAGATTCTTATTGTTTGAACATGTAGTACATCTTGTACTTATTGTTAAGTAATCCTTTTTATGTTTGACTCATGTTCAAAGGATATTAAACTTTAAAAACTAATCAGCGAGTTCGACAGTTTGTAACCATGATATTTTCATGGCCAAGACCTGTATTTGGCGAGATCTCTTCTCCAGATTGATGTAATGTTATGCATTCATACCAGAATGGTCCTTAAATGTGTTTTTCATTAATGTAAATAAAATAATTAACTTTTTTAAAACGATGAAAATTAAAGTACATTTTTTTAGACAATGGAAATTCATTTGTCAAATTGTTGTTAACCGTACCGGAAAAAAAGATTTAAAACCGCTAGCCGTAAAAAAGTTATAAATATTGCTAATTCAGCTAAAAAAAATCCTAAAGCCTTAGACTTAGAGAGCTGAATCGTGACACCGTTTCACCATGACATGATTACAAAGAACAGGCAAATTCTACGACAATTTAAATAAATCATTAATTTTTTTTAAAAGATTCAAATTAATGTCCAATTTCTAAAACAATAGAAATTGATTTTTGAAATTTTTGTTAACCGTACCGGAAAAAACTGTCGTTGAAAAAATCCTAAATCCTAAAGCCTAAAACTTTGAGAACTGAATCATGAAATATATTTCATCGTGGCATGATTACAAAAAACAGGCTCGCTGTATGCTTGGAAACTCTACGACTTGGACATATATTCCTTAATTCTTAGATAGCCTACAGTGAAGTTTGTTAGTAAACAAAAGATAATTAAATGATACGCTTTAGGCTTAGGGCTTTTTCGGCCGACAACGTTAATTGAATTAAAGCAATATAAGGTAAGTATTTTGTCGATTTTTAAAACCAAAATCGTCCGCTTCGTACGATTTCAGAACTTAGTTTATTTCTACAGGATTACAGTTTCGCCCTCGTGGCTTTCTATGGTCAATACTTGGAGCTCTAAGTCTCACAACGCACTCGCTGGGTTAATTTTCTAACTCTAAAGACCCGTTTACACTAGCGATTTTTTCCGGCGATTTTGGTCATAGTCAAAAACGGTGAAGGATTAACCTGTAAAGTAAAGTCAGGACATCAAGATTACCTGGACAAATATCTCTTTAGAAGCCAAAGTTTATTAGATTTTCAAAAACCGCAGCAAAACCGCCAGTGTAAACGGGCCATTACGTGTACCGATTAACTGCTCTGGAACAGTGATAGAAAAACCGCGAGCAAAGCATTATAACTTATCGTATAAAAGTTTCAAAATTAAGAAACAATGACTTAGCTTACCTTGTAGCCTTCGACGTTGTTACTTGTACTAACTGAGTTTGCTTTCATTATTCTAACTTCTTACAGCTTCTTATATATACTTTTGATATGCAAAATAGATTCAAAAAGCGTGCTACAAGAAAAAAGCGTGCTACAAGAAAAAAGCGTGCAATAATGACTAAACGTGCTATGAGAACTGAGCGTGATATAAAGACTAAGCCTGCGTGCTATAAGGAATTTCTATTATCTTTCGCATAACGAAATAATATTAAAGGACAAGTCATTTTGCTCTTTCTACGCATTTAGAGATGTGAGCAAAGCTAGTAAGAGTGAAAACTTTAAAGGTTTGAAATAAAATCGAATTTATTTTTTACTGTGTAACTGAGCAAGTTTTGAATTTGTTTCGTTAACTATGCAGTCACTATCACCCAACCAAAACGTTTTCCCAGTACTGCAATTCAATATCCTGCGAACTCGGTAGTTGCGAGTTTCCCGTTGGAATTTGTGTTTTCACTGCCGCCAGTCAAAAATACAAAAGGTACCGACTGATTAGTTTTGATTGACGGCAGCGAAAAACCAATTTCACAACAAGCCGTTGAAACGTCCAAGTTCGCAGAATATTGAGAATCGCAGAAATATGTATTCGCTGGAGACATCAAATGATGTAATTTCCAATTAAAACAAAAGAAATAGAATAAGGTTACATAACGTATTACATAATCAACCCGCATAATAGAACAATATAGAACTTTATATATGTGAGTCGAATTATTTGAGGAGACAAAGAGTTAAAGAATAGATTAAAAAAAGCTGTCAGTCTTAAACCGCGCGACTCTGTAGTAAAATACTTATTTGATGACCAAACGAGTGGGCTTGGATATGAGGCACACTTCTGCAGAGCCCGCAATGTGCAACTTCAGACAAATTTACGGTTCACGGCCCTCTTTGCTTTCCTGATCTGTCTTGTTTAGTAACATCATACAGTAAATTTGACCAAAATAGCCTGCGTCACATCCGAAATTTTTTCCTATCCCGGATGTGACGCAGGCTACAGAAGAAAAGAAAAACTTCTCATGTTTAAAGAAGGCATGGCTTACATTGACTGAATTCTTAAAATCCTATCTTTTTAAGATAGATGAAAAGACCCAACATTAATCTAAGTTTGAATTTTCTTTCTTTCTTTGAAAACAAGGGGTTTTCATGATCCCTAATATATTTGGCCTTCTTTACCGTGTCACACAACATTTCGAAGGAATTTACATATATAATTTTGTAAAATCAAAACATTAAAAAATAAATTGCATTAGATTAATTTATATATTTCTTTATTGATTTCTCATGTATTGCCTTGAAATATAATTAATGACATCATTAAGTAAACCCAGTTAAAGCAATTTGATTCAGAGGGTATTCTCTACTTGGGGTTCATTTTCATTCATCTTTCCTGTCTCAATGGTCACCTTTGGAGGACTGGGGTGCAGTCTAGGTGGATTGTCATTGGTTGGCGCCGATTTGGGTGTATCATTAGCGGAAACAAGCCTCTTGAACAGTGAGCGTTTTCCTGTGAGGGATTCCGTCTTCCATTGGACATCGGCATACTGACCAACCACGTCTTCAAACTGCCCGGTCAATGTGAACTCGTACATGCCCTCATTGGATAGTCTGTTGATGATTCCTTGAGCGCCAGAGTATTTGGATTTAATGTTTGACCATTCCCAAGGGCGGACATTTCGATCGCTTTCTTCTTTGAGAGCCGTATAGAATGGTTTACTCGATGACCCAAAGCGATACTTAAAGGTTGGCCTTGAGCCGCTTCCTCGGTGCCTATAATTCAAGGCAAAAACCAAAAAACATGCTTGCTTAAGTAGGCTTGGTATGACTTGCTAACCCACAACATGATCAGGAAAACTGAAGAATGTGCAGCATCAAATGAAACAACGAAACACGATCACAGCCGGACCGTCAAGACAAAATTACTAGGTCGATGTATTGCTTGCAAGCCTTCAAAATTGTAAAGTATTTCAAATATATGTATGGTTTGAAGAGACGCTGTCCCTCCAGTGTCCCTTCAGACCCTTATATTTCTTTGTAAATATTTTACACATTTGAAGGCTTGTAAGCAATACATCGACCTAGTAATTTTGTCTTGACGGTCCGGCTGGTTCTTTAAAAGGAACCGAGTTCAAATTTGACAGGCTTGCCAATATTGAAGTGCTTTGTCAAATGACAGAATTTTTTTGCTAATTAGATTAAAATTCAAAACTCGCCTCAGTCTCGTGCTTGTTTTAAAAGTGGCCAAAAATATCTAGGAGCCATAAAGTCTTAGAAGCTTCAGCAATCAGGGTTAATTACATATCACAAAAGCCAATAAAATTTTCTTTGGCGGCAGTTCTGTATAGATCCTTAGCACGTGACGTCATGGCATCTCAATTTAGAATACAAAGCAAAAACATTTCAACCTCCTTAGAATTGAAAACCTATTTTGTCCTCCATATTGAGCTGCATTTTGAAGTGCTGCAAGGGGTCTATTATTCATCTTTCATACTTACTGATAATGGTAGTTAGTCTTAGAACCGTGATATCCTCCTCCCCATCTCAGAAACCCATCAAGTTCAGCAGAGAAGTGAGCGATGATGGTAGCAGTGTAAGGGACAGTTGTTCGACTCTTTGACAGCATTATCTTGTAAGAAGCTGCGGTGTTGGGAGCAAGTGTCTTCTCTGATTGAATCTTGATGCTGCTGTACTGTTGATTGGCGGTAGAGTCGGTGTTGCTCTCTGAGTTTTCATAGTTGAACTTATAGTTGAATTTCCCACCAACCCCTCCTGTAGCACCTGGCGGGGTGTAGGACACCTCGATCCCAAGCTCATGAGCTGCCTTCCATGAGCTAGTGGTTGAGTGGGTGACTGTTCGAACAGTTCGTACCTCTCTCTCAACTTTTTGCTTCAATGGGGCTGGATCTGTGTTGACCACTCGTCCCTGGTCATATGTCTCTGGCTGCAGAGTTTGAATCACTGGGTTGCCATATCTAATGTTCTTGATGGAAAACTTAAAGTCGCCATAGTGCATTTTCAATCGGTGGTCAGCTTTGTAGCCGTTACATGGTCCCTTTTTGTCGGCTTCCCAACTGTCTCCGTTTCTTCTGAAGTCTTCACCGACGAATTGGGCTCGACATCCAGCGCACCAGCCGTAGCCAAGGTAGTAGGCAAGTAGAGCAAGATTCCGTTGAGTTACATCCATAACACGTGTTTTGACGTCAGACAAGGATGTAAGCGGTAGAGGACCTGAGAAATACGTTGCGAAGAAAGATGATTGTTGTTAATCATGAATCTATGTACTGACAAAAGGAGAGCTCGAGAAGGAAAGAAAAACAACAAGAACAATGTAGAGGAAAGGAAAGAAAGAAAAGAAAAAGAAAAGAACATTTAAAAAAAGGAAAGGAAAGGGGAAAATACAAATGAGGAGAAAAAGAAATCGAAAACGAACACAAATCAGTAAGTTCACAATATCTCCCTTGCGCACAGGCTACAAACAATTGGATAGCAAATGAATTCATAAAATGTAGACGATTCACTAGACAGGTTTCTTATTATCGAATTTGAGGAGCAATTTGCATAAATACAATTATTATAGCTTATTGTCCTTCATGCACTGCGCATAAAAACTGTTTATTTATGGAAAGTGCCCCTCAACTTTAATGCAAATTAGCCAAATTGAAATGCTTTATGGGTCGTAAGAAAGCAGCGTATGAGATTGAATTTGATGTACCAATATCCCAAAGGGGTTGCTACGACAATTATTTTCTAGCAACATTCCAGGATTTGGCTCATAGACTAAAGAGAACAGTACAGAAGAAAAACGACAAGTCAGGAATAAAGGAAAGAAAGACAACAAAAGAAAGAAAAAAAAGGAAAAATACGAAGCCAGAATAGTGAAACATTAGAAATTAGTTCAACAGAATATTATATATGTATACGGTCCCTTATTGAGCAATTAAACCATCCACTTACTTGGGTACATCTTACAGCATTTGAAGTTCTCGATACAGTAAAGCTTATCGCACGACCCACGATAAAGACCAGTCATAAAGTACCCATCGTTACACTTGCTTGTCCCATAATGGTCAAAGCTTGCTTGTACATTCTGTACATAGCAATGCCCATACCAGTATGGATGGTTGGCAGGTTTACAGCACCGACCGTATTCGATGTTGTACAGTTTGTCGTTATCGCCGCTTCTATACAGTCCTTGGAGGAACGTTCCTTGTGGGCAGTTGTTCCAAGTGTAGTCTCTGGAAATGTTTAATTAATAAAAACGTTTTTATGGGTTTATATTCAATGAGCTTATTCAATTATACAGCAATATTTAAAAAAAAAATGTTGAAGTGGCGAACGGTGATTGGCAATCGGTGATTGGCGATTGGTGAAGTAAAATAACCAAGTAAAATAAGGACTTTTTCAATTGAAAATGTATGCGAAGCTTGGGTTGAGTCTATTGCCAATGCGTTGCCTTCCACTGCTTTGGTCGTAAACTGCCATCACGTGTGAGTAGAATATGTTAGGTCTCTCTCTTGATTCAAGGCTTTTTATACCGGTTCTCCAAGGCCCCAAAGTCAAGAGGCGAGTGCAACGCCGCTACGTATACTACGCCACCCTTAGAAACTCACTAGGGAAATTTAGACCAATAGAATGACGACTTACCTGTCGAAACTGCCGGCCCAATCGGCAGCAACACATTGGGTTTCCTGGTTATAGTATGGTGCAGGACGGGGACAGCATTTTGCTTCTTCAATCAGTCGTATTCCGTCATTGTCTCCGCCATTGTGGTTTCTCATTAGTCCGTTAATGTACTCATTCAAATTTCCACAGGATGAATATCCAGCTTTGTCAAGGCTTTGCCACCAGTTGGCCATAGTACAACCATGAATGGGAGATACACAGAGAAAGATCGCAACGGTAGCCACAACAAGCAACATCGTCACTGCTTGCCTGCACATTAAGAAAAATGATTTCAAATCATTAATTCTATTTAAAAATTATAAATTTAAAATGATTTAGAAGTAAACTTAACGTGTAAAAATTTTGGCCAGAAATGAATTGTAATGAAGTTTTGGACCGCGTTAGTCCGTCGAAGAAAATTGAAGGTAACAACCAGCCACAGTTTCAAAATAGTGGCCTTTGATTCGAACGCTATGGTGCGAGAAAATCAAACAGTATTATGCAACAAATTGTTAGGACCAAAAAAAGTGTAAAGAGAACACAGAGGAAAAATATGGTTATATAAAAAAAAAAAGAAATTAGGATGTATTCACTTTTTTGACTTAGAGGTCTACTTTTTTGACTAAGAGTCAGTAGTAGATCCATGGAGAGGGTCAGGGGTGTCTGCCCCCTGAGAATTTCGTCCACTTAAAAGGTCGACCAAAATTGGTATACCAGAGTCATCCAACATTTCCAACAAGCGTATTTGTGGGGTCAATGAAATTAAACGCTAGGGAAGGATGGAGGGTCTCTTACAATGTTCATTATCAGTTATCAAAAATAAGTATGGAGTCAGTCTTACCTAAAAACTTGAACTTCAGGAAGCTAGGAAAGGTGAATTGTAGAGTCCTTCCTCCGTGAGCAGAAAGCTTAAACTGAATAAAAACAAGCATTTTATTTCTTTTATAGAGCAATTAATTATCGCCTCAGAAAATGAGTGAGAATTTTTTTCTTCGAAAACAATCTGGAGCTTCGCTAAAATAAAAAATTTCCTCAACATCTACAGAATGGTGCCAACTGTATGTTTAGAGAAGATGAAGTTGTTGTTTCAAGACAGTGAATGTTGACCTTGGGTTAATTGAAAGTTTACTCAGTCGTAATAATAAATTGATTGCAAAATATGTGTAAATATATAAAACATAAACCAAACATTATGAGTATTAAGTGAATAGGAAGTTTGTTACTGCTTTGGGCCAGCTGTTCTTCTATTTCTTTAGTGTTTTTAATTAACGATTTGAAGATCTCTATATTTGGCATAAGTTTTTTCATTTTGCAAAAAAATAAGCTTCTTTTTCCTAGGAGTATCAGTTGCTTAACTAGGAGAAGGTCCTTGTCTATATTATACAAGCCGAAAATGATATTTGTAGATTCCGAAAGGTTTATTCTTATATCATATCTCTCTAGCCATTTTATGACTTCTAACCAAAACTGTTGCATGTATCGGCAATTACATAATAAATGTTCGAGCGTTTCGTCTTCCCCACAACCAAATGTACACGATACTGATTCACAGTACCCAAACTTCTTCAACTGAACATTCATGTACATAATCCTATTAAGAATTTTGAATTGAAATTCCCTAGTTCGAGTGTCTAATGCGACTTGGAAAGGTAAAGCATAAATTTTTTCCCATTCAAGAGAGTAGTTTGAGAATATTTCATTGTACCTCTCTTGGGCTGTGGGCACCACATAAAGTTAGACGCTAGACGCTAACTCCTTATATACATCTTTGGAAGTGACCTTTGCTATATCCGTTTCTACTGAATTTACGAAAATTTTCGAATTGTTGCAGGAGTTGAAAGCTACCATGCTTACGCCATTCCCTTGTTGTGATATCATATCTCGCCATTCACGAGGAATAGCATTTATCAAAACAAACCACACTAAATAATTGTCATTCATTAATCCTTTGGCCTTTAATTCATCCCATCGCAGAAAGCTCCCTTTGCCATTTAACATATCTCCAACTCTATGAATTCCAATACAGGTGTAATCGGAGAAATAGCACGACATGTTGTTAATCTTAATAGCCTTATTATATTTTATATATTTTAAAGATTTGAACCCCAAAATTTATTGGAATTTTTTTTTTAATTAAACTATTTTTTTACTTATGATCCAAAAGGTAGAGCTGTGCTTTTCTGTTTTGAAATCCTGCCTAAAAAATGTATACTGACAAGAGCTTTTAACCCACTTGGTTTCTCAATGAGGGCCACAAGTTTATTAGCCTTTTGGCCATTTAGTGCCACCCTCTTTAAATAAAAAGTTTACTTACTTACTTACTATTCTCGGTATTTTTCTCTCTCAATGTATTGATCTATATGTTACTGGAGCTACTTACTGTCCACCCATAACCGTTTCACAGTTCCCGTGCAGCAAGTGACCAAAATTCCTTTTGTTCAGTGGAAAGAGTAGAAAGAGCTTCGACTGCAACAGAGTCGCGCAATGAAATTTGTGGTTGCTAGGTATGGTAATACGAGCAACATTCACTCTGCAATTTGCAACGCAACAAAATGACACGAGACATACGCGACATTTTCTATATTTTCCTCCTGAAAAACCTCTGACCTTAATTCCATTAAAAAGCCATGATAAGTAAAACAAGTCAGATAAGTATTTGACCATGCATTAATTTATTCCTCATTTATGGTTACTAAGATTAATCATTTTCTTTCGTATTAATGGCGATTTTTGGGATAATTTGTGCGTGGTTTCTTGCACCTGAAAGACGAAAAGAAAACAAAATTATACGAAATTGAGCTTTATAATACTGAAGGGACGAGCCTAATTAGTTTGTGTTTTTATTTGTAAGAGACCAAAAAGTACAATAACTACAGCAGCAGCAACAACAACAGCAACAGCAACAACAGCTGCGATAACAGCAACAGCGGCAACTGGTGGTAGTAACCACCTAGCATCAACAGCAACAATAGCAACAGCAGTATTACAATAGCAAAACCATCAGCAACATTAGCAAAAGCAACAAAATCAAAAGCAACAACAGCAACAGCAACAGCAACAGCAACAGCAACAGCAACAGCAACAGCAACAGCAACAGCAACAGCAACAGCAACAGCAACAGCAACAGCAACAGCAACAGCAACAGCAACAGCAACAGCAACAGCAACAGCAACAGCAACAGCAACAGCAACAGCAACAGCAACAGCAACAGCAACAGCAACAGCAACAGCAACAGCAACAGCAACAGCAACAGAAGCAACAAAAACTGCATTTTAGAAGTAACAGCAATTAACAGCTGCAGCATTGACAACAGCAGCAGCAAGAACAACAACAGCAGCAACAACAGCAACAGCAACAGCAATAACAACGAGAGCAGCGACAGCAACAAATTCGATGTACCTGTCGTATCCAGTTAAACGTCACAGCCATACAGCTCCATCCTCACACACGGATAACTTGATTTCACCACGTGCAGTCTGACGTAACGAGCTCGAGTAGGCACGAACGCGTTGATTACAGGAGTGAAGAAGTCACAGTTGCCGTCGAACACCTGAAACATGAGCAAAAGAAGTTAGGCGATAGGAGATAGGTTCCTCTCAAGAAAGAAAGGAATTATGGTCATACAACTAAACACGAATAAGCAAGGCCTTTAAAAAGGTTTCGTCAACTACAAACAACATTGAATATCTCAACACTAACCCTCATGTTCTAGACGAGAATAAGAAGCAGAAAACAAGTCATTACACAGAGCTAATAATAATAATAATAACAATAATAATAATAATAATAATAATAATAATAACAACAACAACAACAACAACAATAATAATAATAATAATAATAACAATAATAATAACAATAATAATAATAATAACAATAATAATAATAATAACAATAATAATAATAATAATAACAATAATAATAATAATAATAATAATAATAACAATAATAATAACAATAATAATAATAATAATAATAACAATAATAATAATAATAACAATAATAATAATAATAATAATAATAATAATAATAATAATAGACTTTATTTCTGTGTCAGTTAAATCTAGCTTACATAATAGTAAACCAAATCTAAGAACCCATTAAAAGCCCATGCATATTGAACCCAATAAAATAAAAGTAAATTGAATGAAAGAGAAGGTAATAGGTCTTTCCTGGACCCGCATGCGCCTTTCCGTAGTCTTCCCACAATCCCTTATGATCCCAGCGCGAGCTCGAGGTCAGGGTAAAATTTGCATATTTTTTATACATTTTTATGCAAATTTTACCCTGACCTCGAGCTCGCGCTGGGATAATAAGGGATTGTGGGAAGACTACGGAAAGGAGCATAAACGTCTAGAACCGAAAAAACAAAGCTATTCTTGGAGCTTGAAATGATATATCTCCTATCAGCTATTTCCTATCGCCTTTAGCTCCAACAACTATTTTTGAAACAGGTATATATGCATGTTTGCCTAATGAGCCTTTTTTCTTTTTTTTAATGAGCCTTATTATTATCAAACACTGTTGTCAATGTATTTACCTTGTCGCTGCCATTCTCTTGGTAGAACCTGTAGTTAGTACCATCGGAGCTGAATGACAGCTTGTATTGTTTAACTACTTCATGAGAATCGTCTCTGCCTAAAATCAAAATTGTTGGATTAAGATTTTATAACCATCTAAAAAAGTTTTGGGAGCAACAAAGCTCAACGCATTACTGGTGATTTATATGATATATAGATCTTCGACGATCTTATTATTATTGATTATATATTACGGTTATCCTTGCACGTATAATAACATTTTAGAACCAGTTTTTATAACCCTTTTTATATTTATCAAGAAAATCTACTTTTGAGCTCTTGACGCCCTCTAATGAATAACATAACAAATGGAATTCGAAGTACAAAATGGCGCACATAATTAGTAACAAGGAAGCAAAAATCACGAAAAAATTCAAGCTCAAATATTTTCAAATAATTTCGATTAATTTTGAAGTTTTATGAGTTCTGATTGTCTCCGAGGAGTTTTTCGAATCCTTGGGTTTGTATGCTGTTGAGAAGGAGGGAAGGGGAAAGTCTACGATGCATCTTTGACCAGTCCCATCACAACCATTGCCAAAGCCCAAACACATGTACAGGCAGCCCGACAAGAGGAAACACTTGACATGCTGAGCTACAACACATCATAAGTACATTAGAAGGACTTCTAGTAGCAGACATCAGAGTTACACTCTATTGTAGAGTGAGTAATGCAATCTTCTGAAAAATGTGAGTGTAGTCTTGAGAAAGACTGTTGCTGCTGGTGACTGAAGTATAGCGAGGAACGAAAGACAGTCAATGGTATTACACTCTATTGCTTTCAAACAATTGTTTCAATTGTGCCATTTGGGTTATATTAGTTTCTATACATTTACTGTATAGATCCCTTGTAGCACGTCGGAATGCAGGTCAATTTTGAGGAAAAACAGGTTCCAATTCTCTGGTGATTGAAATTCTTTTGTTTTTTCCCCCTCAAAATTGAGCTGCATTGACGTCACGTGCAAGGGGTCTGTTGTTGATCGTACCCTGAGTAGCAATAGCCCTGACTCTCATTTCCTTGCCCAGGTCAACTCCAACGTACTGGTTGTCTCTGTCCGTAGCACACCAAGCACCAATCCTCTTTGTATTTGAATCATCTTCACTATAGAGACGAGCGTTGTCTGCAGCTGCGCTCCAATCCCCTATGATGAAGACACAAAGTATACATTTTTTTAAATAGGCCAAGAAAGCAACGAAGAACTATTGTAAACGCAAACCACCAAGCAAATATTTCAATTTAACTTGATCCTTGTTACCTGGTTTAAAATTGGAAGTGGCAAAGAAGTTGGCATCAGGCAATTTGTAATCTCCTGGCCAGCCGAGACCTAATGGAGTAGAGCAGGATCCTGGAAGATATATACGAAATAATAATCACCAATGGATAATTTATAATTATTCATTGATAACTGGAAAACAAGATTCTTAACAACGTAACCAGATAGAGCAGTTTTGGTATATGACTATCAAAAACTTACGGCACGGACCACGCCTTGCCGTGACTGTGTAAGTACCGTGTCACGTATAAAAAATAAACGACATTCGGTGTCGTGTCCGCTCTGCACCGTTACCGTGTCTTGTGTCGTGAATTTTCACACTCAAGAGAAATCTGCTCTATTAACAATAAGCTGTACTACAAGTAAACCAAGAAAACCATACCTTCAGGTTTTACAGGGTAGGTATCACATTTTGTCCTGCAGCTCTTTCGACAGTTGAAGTCAATCCAAGCTGACGTACCACACTGTTGTAAATGTGCATAGTCAGGGCATTTGTTGTACTTGTCCAAACAACGAAGACCTAAGATCAAAGTGATTGAAAGCAAAAAAGAAGAAACAAACAATACTGGAATTTATCTGGAATATTGAGGAGGTAGGGGGACCGGAAGGGATGGATGGAGGGATGGATGGAGGGATGGAGGGATGGAGGGATGGAGGGATGGAGGGATGGAGGGATGGAGGGATGGAGGGATGGAGGGATGGAGGGATGGAGGGATGGAGGGATGGAGGGATGGAGGGATGGAGGGATGGAGGGATGGAGGGATGGAGGGATGGAGGGATGGAGGGATGGAGGGATGGAGGGATGGAGGGATGGAGGGATGGAGGGATGGAGGGATGGAGGGATGGAGGGATGGAGGGATGGAGGGATGGAGGGATGGAGGGATGGATGGATGGATGGGTGATTAGATGGAGAGATGGGTGGATGGGTAAATAGATGCATGGTCTTGATGGATTAGGATCAGAAGACGCATAAATATAGATACAAACAAAGAATCGTATTCTCAATCGAACGCATATAATACGTGATCTGAAATGGGAAATCATTACACCCAAGGTAAAGAGGTATATCATTAATGTACTGTACTTACCAACTCCAGTTCTAGGTGCCAGAGTTGGGATTGGTTTTGGTTCTAGAAAAACAACACATCCAAGTTAATCATTATCGTAAAAAAAAAAAAAAAAAAAAAAACAGAAAAACCTTTTTTAATCTTTTTTTCCTTCGATGAACATGAAGGTCAAATTGCTACGCCGTAGCATACTCACTGGTGCATTTGTTGCAAAATTTACAAATAAGCGGACAGTAAAGTTTCATCTTCTCTTTTTCTGACTGGCATTTTCCCTCTTTAGCCCACTGAATACAGTCATACTCGTAGTTCTTGCAGTGAGCTGAAAGGAAAAAAATTATAAATCTCGCTTTCTGATTGGTTGATGGCGCATGCATTATGAGAGCACACAGCACACGCGCGCATTCGTATTATAAAAGATTATAATTAGGAAAAACTAGCTTGATGAACTACGTGCAGATAAAAAGTATTTTTTTAAATCAAACCCAAACTCGCCTCGAGACCCATTGTTACCTTCTTTTGAAATTGTCAAGAAAAAATGTTTTCTGTAAATCTGGAACTGTTGCTAAGCCACTGGTACTCGCAAAATTACGTGTAGCTATACAAAACCTGTCATACCTGTTATGCAGTGGCCACATGTTTTGGGACACCAGTAGAACAAGTTCTTCCCGTGCTTTTCGCACAGTCCAGATTTCTTGTAACCTGCGCAATTTTCAGTCGATGCGCGATCTTCACAAGAACCTGAAATACAAGTAATATCAAAGCCTAAGCTTTTTTGGCGGGGTATTGATATTGTTTATCTTTAGTTTGTTGAACTTTTCTGTCAATTAGGAGGTATGGACATTGTCCACACTTGCAGAATGAACATACGTATAGACTCCATTGTCATTACAGAATCAATTACAGCAGTTTTGCTTAAAGTTTCCATTTTTCTGTTAGGAAGAAGTCAGTCATTATGATGTTTTACTTATTCTTATAGAAAAGGAATGAAATCAATGAAATATTGAATGTAATTATGAAGTGGAGAGGAGAGGAGAAGAGAGGAGAGGAGAGCGAAGGAATGGAAAGAAAAGGAAAGGTGTCTGATTTTTGCAGCAGATGAGCTGAATTTAGCTAAATTTATTTGTGCTTTTCGATCACACTTACCGGCTCTCTCCTCCAACAAGGCCTTTGGCATAGCAATGGGTTTCTGTTTCTGAGCTCTTAAGCTTTCGGGCTTCTTCAGAAAACCTGTAACACATTATTGATGCAAATTCGTTAGATTTTAGATTCGTTACATTTTAGCTTGGGGGGGGGGGGGTGATATTTTCCCATTTCATTCCTTAGAATATCATTTCTTTCTATAACGGTTGTGCATGAGAGAGAAAAACACATATATATGATCTCATTCTCAAAAGAATGTACGTGGTCTGAAATAGACCCCTTGCAGTACTTCGAAATGCACCTTAATTTGAAGGGCAAAACAACAGGTTCCAATTCTCAGGAGTTTGAAATTCTTTTGTCTTGCCCTCCAAACTGAGCTGCATTCTGAACGTGCTACAAGGGGTATATTGGAAACTAAAAAGGTCGTTACCAACCTGGGCACTTGTACATTCTGTTAGCCTGGAGAGCATCATCATCACTGAGCGCAATGTATGGTGTCTTTCCCTTGAGGTCTCTGATTGGCTTGATCGTATCTTTACCGTTACTAGAGAAGGAGTTCCATGGGTAGTGCATAATTGAAGCGTAATCGTATGGGACGTTGTAATCAACGACTTCGGTACCCCATTTACGTTTTTCGAAGTTGTACTTCATACCTTCGGGAAAAAATGATTTACAAGGTTCAAACATAGATACATTGTGTGGTAGAACGAGTTTCTGATGCTTAGTTATGAGCTGCATTAGCGTAGTAAAGGGAAATAATTGACTGTCACTTATTTATCAAAACTAAAACTGCGGACTAGCATTTGCGCATGCGTTAGGTCCAAAGCGCGGACGCGCTGGTTTTCCCGCCAAAATGTGACGCCGTTAACAAAGGCCTAAAACTTTATTCAAAATATGTACAATTTTTGGGAAACTCAATCTTATTATTACTTTCTGCGCATCAAAGACCGGCGTCAAACACACTTTCTCTGAGATGTGGAATATTTTCTGACCGAGAAATTTTTAGCAGTAGCAAGAAAGCACATGTTTCTCATTCGTCTAAAAACTGCATCAGAAGTAATAAAAATCACTTGGAAAAACAGAAAGAACGCGGTTAAAACGTAACGCACCGGCAACAAACTTGTCGAGATGACTAACTTAGGGTAAGACGGTAAGTCAGAATGGACCCTTCCACACATTACAGCATCTGGTTGCCAAACAGATGGAGATAACATAAGGGAATAAAGTATACTCACTCTCTTGGACGTTTTCAAAAAGGATTTTGATGTAGGAGTCCCTATCTGGTCTGCTCTGTTCATGCCAGAATCCAATAGCGTGTCCAAGCTCGTGGGTCATGACATGTTGATAATCACAGCCTTTACCCATTGATAGGTAGTTCTTTCTTCCGTATACCATACCCACCTCACTCCAGCATCTTGAAAATAAATAAATTGGCTAGGTATTAATGTTTAGACACTCCAAGCAAACAGCCAAAGCAAACCAAACGTCAATTTTATCGAACCCTGAAACAACCTCTGGGCTGATCTAAGTCAGGCCATGGATAACTCACAGATCAAACCCTGAAACAATCTCTGGGCTGATCTAAGTCAGGGCATGGCTAACTCACAGATTGAACCCTGAAAAACCCTCTGGGCTGATCTAAGTCAGGACATGACTAACTCACAGATTAAACCCTGAAACAACCTCTGGGCTGATCTAAGTCAGGGCATGGCTAACTCACAGATCGAACCCTGAAACAACCTCTGGGCTGATCTAAGTCAGGGCATGGCTAACTCACAGATCGAACCCTGAAACAACCTCTGGGCTGATCTAAGTCAGGGCATGACTAACTCACAGATTGAACCCTGAAACAACCTCTGGGCTGATCTACGGTAGAGATTAGGATGTGATTTTCCCCGTTGGTTTTGCAGAGGAAGGAACCCAGAGAAGAACGAAGGAATCATAAGAAACGACATGGCTGCCAGGAGAATCCTTCTCAGTAAAGATATGGTAGTAACAACTAACCCTAGTGATCTGTAAAACCAAATATAGTTGGTCTCGTTGGTTCTTGGCTTGAATCGAATACACGTCTTGCTCTCCCACTCAGCCATGCCTGCTTTGATGGCTTTGATTCCCCAGTCGAGACTCGCTTCAAGGAAGAAAGTAAGAACGAATCAACTGCAAAGACCGAACCAAACAACTCTACGAGGGCGTTGACACCGATTGATTCTTCATTCTAGACATTAGCCTAACCGGGAATTCACATGGCGCGCGCGATATCATGAAGTTTCCCTCTCTTATTTATACTCTCTTGATTCTGAACCATGACAGCAAGTGTGCTGAATCTTTTTGAATATTTCACTAATATTCTATAGTTCTTAAAAAAAATTGCCGTCATCTTGTAGGTACTCTGTATCTATAACAATTAAAACTTACAAACACTGCAGTCAAATTCGTAAGGTATAACAGCATTGGGCCAAAGCTTCTTTTTGTCGTTATTGGCGGCTCGTC
Organism: Anthopleura sola; assembly: GCA_023349425.1. Classification (NCBI taxonomy): domain Eukaryota; kingdom Metazoa; phylum Cnidaria; class Anthozoa; order Actiniaria; family Actiniidae; genus Anthopleura; species Anthopleura sola. Next base: position 160,417 of record JALHLI010000052.1, on the reverse strand, counting down.
CTAAAGGGACTGTTGGGTCACCGAATACTTCCAGGTTACGCGTTTGTTCAGGTGTTAGCTTGATGTCGCCTTCAAATATGCTGCGATCAGGTGTCATGTAGGAAAGTTGGTCTAAAACAAAACGAAGGAGTCAGTTATTTCAATATCATTAGAACAGAAAATCAATATGTATACAGCATTGGAAAATTCGGCAAAGGTCGTACTAGGGAAAGTGCACCTCGATGGGATAAGAAATGCGGCACAGAACGACCGATGCCTTGGGACCTTTTTACCTTGGGCGTAATGTTTTCCCATTCAGACCACGCGTCATTCCCTTGAGAACAATATTCTTTGTTTGAGTCGTATCCATATTTATGTATCTTCTCATGTGCAACCGTTAAACAGAGAAATCATTATGATACTCTAGGAAATGACACATGGTCTTTAATTGGAAAAACATTACGCCCAAGGCAAAAAGGTCTTTGGCAAGACAGACATACATGCAGTGGCAAAGAGACGGGACTGACCATACAAACTCAGATAGAAAAGAGGCATATACAAGAAAGGACATCGACATGTACACAGGCAGAGGGACCTGCAGACTGAAACCACTGACGACTCAAACACAGGAATACAAGTTTAACAAAGCAGAAGAGAACAGAAGACGGATAAACGCAGCGGAGACAACCAGGGAACTTGCCGGCAGAAATGCAAACACATAGAAAAGATAGAAATACATGAAGAATATTGCTAACCTTTCTTGCCATCAAATGGTCCTTCTCCAAGGGCAAGTCCAACAAACAGCATCAGAGTCACAAGATTGAAGACGGCCATGATTGTGCACTGAAGTTGTACAAAAAAAGTACAGGCAAGTTACTAACGTTGTTAAACGTAAGTCAACGAAACATCTTATGCAAAATGAAAAAAAAAACGTTTTTTTTTTTGAAGAAAAGATACGCACACAAAAGAAAAACACACAAAAAGTGAATACAAAACAGAAAAAAAAAATGTTGTTTTTTTTTTTTTTCCAAGTGAAAGATATACTTTTTCTGACTGAAGGAGATATACTAGTTTAATTTCATTTGTAATCGAACTTTAATACCATTGTAGGTACAAATATGTCCATTCAATTCATTTTAAATCTTACCTTTATTACACCAGTGTGATATGGTACTGAGCTTGCTGCCTCACCAACACATACTGAATCCGCATTCAAAAACCTTAGCTTTATAAAGCACGGATCCATAACACTTGGTAACTGGTTCTTAAACTGAAAGCAGTAATATGATCAAGGAGAGCATAGCTAAACAAATACAGATGTAATGGAGGACTGTTGTGAGTGATAAGTGTGCTGTTGTAGTTTGTTTATGCATTGATATTTGATTCGTCTTTTACTGGAGCGAGCAAACGCTGTGCTTATTTAGGGAGGCAAAAGGAACAGAATATGGAGGTATAGAATTACTGAAAAAGGACTAGTCAACAATGGGATGCAGTGCATTCGCAGAGCGTACAACCGTTGTGGTGAGATCAATGGATCATTCTCAAATTGATTAACTGAAGAAGTCAATACATAGAAGAAATATCCATAAGAAGTTTAAATGAAATGATGATGACGAGGAGGAGGAGGAGGAGGAGGAGGAGGAGGAGGAGGAGGAGGAGGAGGATGGTGATAGTGTGGCGATAAGGGTAGGGTGATCATGACACATGCTGCTTCTGCTTCTGCTGATGATGATTGAAGTGATGGTAATGGTAACATAATTGCGATGGTGATCATAATGATAATGATGGTGCTTGATAATGATGATGATGCATAATCCATATGTAGTGGTGGTGGTATGGCCATTGCCATGGTGACAGTTATAGTGATCATGAAAAAAAGAACCAACATCCTCTCTAACCGAAGAGTCACTTGACCTATACGAATCTCCCATATCCAAAATTAATTTATTTTAATTCAGAAATAATAAATCCATGGAAATTTGAAATATTTTATACTATAGTCTAGAAAAACACTTCTTTCCTGGTTGAACCAGCTTTTTTGTTTAATTTTAAGTTTCTAATGTTCTATTCATGGTTCCGACTCCCCTTAGTTACCGTTGCTATGTCCCACAAGCTCAACAGATTAGCTTGAATATCTCAGAATTTAAACTCTGATCATGGAAAATCGATTATATTATCGTTTCAATCGTTCACCGTCTTGTGAAAATAAGATAAGATTGCCTCGAAATCCTTGTAGTACCACAGGGAGCCCAATCCTTGTAGTACTCTTTAAAACAGATACTGTGTAGTTTTTTGTGGGACAAGATTTTAATTCCACTGGGAAAACTGCTTCAACGGTGATTGGCTCACTATTGTTTGAATCAGAATCAGCTGCAGGATGATCAAGTTGCTAACCTGTACTTTCCTGTCAAACTTGTTTTCACATCTGGTCAGAAGGTACAAGAATATTGACAAATCAGTTCTCAATATTTACTTAATTTTTGAAATGGAAAATGCTTCCAAAAACAATCTTCGGTTACTATTATGTCACTGAGTAAACAGCAAGTGGCCCGTTATCAAAGATAAAGCAAAATTATTTTGGTTACATCTTTTTTTAAAAGAAAGCTATTTTTTTCCCGAATTTTTCAACTGTTCCTTGGTTGCAGACTCAATCACTCTGTCATTTACCCAGTGTTAACCTTATTTCAGCATCAAAATATTCATCAAATACGAACAACTGAATGGCAAAGTAAAGAATACAGAACTTCATCAATTTTAACTTGGTAACTTTTTGTTTTAAAGAAAGCGAATTTTTCCCCGAATTTGACAAATGTCACTGTTCCTTGATTGCAGACTCAATCACTCTGTCATTTACCCAGTGTTAGCCTTATTTCAGCATCAAAATATCATCAAATGCGAAAGACTGAACGGCAAAGAAAAGAAAACAGAACTTCATCAATTTTAATTTGGTTACATTTTTTTTTAAAGAAAGCGAATTTTTTCCCAAATTTGTAAAATGCCACTGTTTCTTGATTGCAGACTCAATCACTCTGTCATTTACCAAGTGTTAACCTTATTTCAGAATCAAAAAATATTCATCAAATGCGAACGACTGAACGGCAAAGTAAAGAATACAGAACTTCATCAATTCACTTTCTTTTTAAAATTACAAGGACTTTCCGGCTGGCATTGGAACATGCGAATATTGTACAAAAATGTTGGCCAACCTTGAGCAACATGTAATTTATGTAAATTAAGGCACGAGATTGCCATAAATTGATATTTTGCCGGCAAGGAACAATACGCTAGGGATAGTCGCGGTGCATTATGGGTTTGTATATAAGTAGGAGTACGTTAGGAATTGAATCAGTCTACGGTCAGTCACCGCCGTCGTATGGTTAATTTTTTCGCAGCTTTTCTCTGATCGCCATGAACGAAGAAGCTATTCATCGCGTAATTCAACAGAATAATGAATCAATGATCAGTCAAATGACTGCCCTTATAACGACATCTATATCAGGCCTCAAAAGAGCCAACGACGTATCCGCAGAAGAACAGTTACAGGAGATTAAGAAGCTCAAAACCACCGAGACCCCACAGTTCAAGAAAAGAAGCAACGAGGACCAGTTCAAATCAACCAAGTCAGTCCTCGATGCCATAGAAGACGCCGAATTCCATTTAGAGAAGGCTGACACCGTCAAAACAAAGCAGGCTTTGCAAAGAGGTAAATCTCTGATTAAAGAACGGCAAAAACTAATCTTATTAGCAGATAAATCTCCCTATGGCTGGAAGACCGTTGTCGAGTATAAGCAGCACGACCTAGCAGATGATGAGGAAGACGAGAAGAAAATTTATAGGGCTGAAGCTAGGGCGGCTAGAACCACAAAGAAATTCAATCCATCATCAAGAAATTTCAACACGAAGCAACCATTGACCAACAACCAGCCCCAATTTCCGTCACCTATTCCAACTATAACCAGGCCTAGAGTGAATCCCTATAAGTCAAGCGGAGTGTGCTTCGCCTGTGGGAAACCAGGGCATTGGAGGGCAGCTTGTCCTCTGGTAGCCTCCCAGAATGTCCAGCCTAAATGACTATATGGTAGTGAGAACGAGATGAGCCCACTTGAAGGTGAAGTAGCGCAGTATTTTGTTTGTTTCTCATTGTTCGATTACTGTTTCATTACATAATATATAGTGTTTATTTATCATTCTAGAGGATGAATGTTCCATTCACAATTTATCAAAGCTTGATGAAACGTCTTTTCAATTTGAACAAGATCAACATGAATTTAAATCTAACGTTATTAAGGGAGTTTCTGTTAGAGGTCGGTTATGTAAATGTCTATCGGCCTGGAGAGCTATCAATGCACCTGAGTTCATTATAGATGTAATTGAATATGGATATAAAATTCCTTTGTTGTCGGTCCCTGGACCGTTTAAAGCTAGTAATAATTCTTCGGCACTTAATGAGCAAGAATTTGTAGAACAAGCTATTAATGAATTGTTATTTTTGGGATGTGTTTGTGAAGTTTCAACAGAGCCTGATATTATTAATCCCCTTTCTGTTTCAATTCAAAATTCTGGTAAGAAAAGGCTTATCTTAGATCTAAGACATGTTAATAAGTATATTTTCAAGAATAAATTTAGATGCGAGGATATTTCAGTAGCAAAAGAAATTCTTAACCCTGGGGATTTTATGTTTACGTTTGACCTCAAATCTGGGTATCATCATGTAGAAATATTCGAAGATCACAGAAAATATTTGTCTTTTTCCTGGAAGTTTTCTAACGGTAGTGTTCGATATTTTCAATTTTGTGTTCTGCCATTTGGTTTGAGTTCCGCCCCGTATTTATTTACTAAATTACTTAAGCCCCTAGTCAAAAAGTGGCGTTCAGAAGGTTTTACAATCGTTGTTTATTTAGACGACGGTCTTGGAGCTGCGAGATCGTACATTCTTGCTAAGGCCGTGAGTTTACAGATGCACGCGGATCTTTTGAAATTCGGTTTTCTGCCCAATGAAAGCAAATGCCATTGGGATCCAGTCCTCAGTATTACTTGGTTAGGTGTAGTTTTTGATACTTCTGCAGGGCTAATATCAGCCACCTCTAGAAGAATCGATAGTTTGTTATCGGATATTGATAACATCGTAGAACACAAATCGAAATCATTTCATGTGAAAACTATTGCCAGCGTCTGTGGAAAAATCATCTCCTTAGGTAGCTGTGTCGGTAATGTTTCCCGATTGATGTCAAGGCATACGCACGCACTGATTAATTCAGCTAGCACTTGGCACTCTTATGTTACTTTGAATGAAGACGTTTTGAAAGAGCTTTTGTTTTGGAGAGTTAACCTTGCAAAGCTGAATGGGATTCCAATATGGCCCATCAAAAGCGCTCCGACTAAAGTAGTTTATTCTGATGCTTCCGATACCGGTTGTGGGAGTCTATTAGAAACCGGTGGTGAATTATTTCAGCAGAATTGGTCTGAATACGAGAGTACCAAAAGTTCGACCTACAGAGAGCTGTTAACAGTCTCTTTAGCACTAAAGTCATTTGTTAATCGTTTAAAAGCTCAGACTGTTTTATGGTACACCGATAATAAGAATGTGACCCAAATTATTTCATGTGGTTCTAGAATCGAAGAATTGCAAAGCATAGCTTTTGATATATTTAGCAGTTGCGTAAGAAACGGTATACATTTAGATGTTCAGTGGATCCCAAGAGATCTGAATAGTGTTTCAGATGACATGAGCAGGGTGGTCGATTTTGATGATTACACTATTCACGATGATGTATTTAATACGATCGATTGGGTGTGGGGGCCTCATTCTTGTGACAGATTCGCCTGTTATTATAATACTAAACTGGTTAAATACAATTCAAGGTATTTTCAACCCGGTACTAGTGGTGTGAATGCTTTTTCGCAGGATTGGCAATACGATAACAATTGGCTGTGTCCCCCCGTCTATTTAACGTGTAAAGTGCTTAAGCATTTGAGAGCATGTAACGCTCAAGGGACTCTGATAGTACCCGTGTGGAAGTCTGCGCATTTTTGGCCCCTTCTTTGTGCCGATGGCGTCCATTGGAATGGATTCATCCATGATTGGTTGGTTCTTCCTAATCATCCAAAACTGTTTTTGAAGTGTAAAGCTCAGAATTGTATATTTGGTAATAAACCACTGAGATTTGCCACTGTGGCTCTGAGGATTGACTTCGGTATTCCTCAAAGGTTAAATAACGCTAAATTTGCTATTGTAATGTAATGACTATGAAGTTTGTAAGTCATGTAAGTAGAGAAACCCTAAAGTGGGTGTAAGGGATAAAGCACGTATCCCAGATTGTTTATTTTCCTTCCTCGACCCTAAATGGGTCCCTTAAATAGGACGGTTAGGGAGTGTTGTTAAACGCGTAGTTGATGCGTAATATATAAATCATGATAACAATTGTCAACTCAATCCTATGATGGTGTGGATGTTATGATCCGTATGGTACGAAGCTGAAGTTTTTGCATTCAACAGAATCCCAGTATTTAAAGTCCCTTGAAATTGTAATTTAAGGTCTGTATGACTTTGGTGGATTTGTAGTCCAATAATTCTATCACCAATAAATGGTTGCCACATAATCATTGTTTTTACTGTTGGTGTTGTTTACGTGCATGCGCTTGCGCGTTACGCCCTTTGTTCTCGTTTTTTCGTTCATTTCTTTCATTTCAGATGTGTTCTCTACCGGACCCTTCTGGTCGAAGGATTTGTCTGGCAATGCTATTGCTCAACAACTGAAAGAAAATCTAAAGACCACCATGTTAGCTTCTAGAGCCGAAGGCACGACCCATCTTTACGAAAGATCCTTCAATAAATGGAAGACGTTCGCCCAAGGAATTCTTCAAGTTGCAGTGCTTCCAGCCGATCCTTTGCATGTAACATTATTTCTTCAGTACTTGGTAGAAACCTCGAAATCTGCCTCAGCCATTAATTCGGCGTTCTATTCCATTAATTGGGCTCACCGAATGTCTGGTTTCCCTTCTCCTACAGATCACCCTTTTGTGGCCCTAGCCCGAGATGGCGCCATTAGGATCTTAAGTCACGGCAGGTCGAATAGGAAGGAACCTTTAGATGTACACTTCCTGAAAGATCTGTGTGTCCAAGCGAACTTGGACGATTTAGTGCAGTTACGTAATGTTGTTATGTTTGTACTGTCTTTTGCAGGTTTTCTCCGTAGCTCGGAAGTGATCCAACTGAAGAGAGAAGACGTGATTTTCTCAGAAGGTCTAGTGAGTCTGGTGATTCGGAAGAGTAAGACGGACCAGCTCAGAGATGGGCAAACAGTGGTTCTCGCTGAACTCCAAGATTCCATCTTGTGCCCTGTGAAGTTATTGAAAAGATATTTCAACAGAGCAAACATCGTCGCGTGTACTAATGTATATCTCTTTAGACCCATTTCAGTTTGCAGAGAAGGTAAACGGCTGGTGTCCGTGGATCGCCCTATAAGTTACTCGACATATAGAGAAGCGTTCAAGAAAGCTTTTCACGATATTGTACCTGATATTTCCAAGTACAGCACACATTCTATCAGGTCGGGCGGTGCTACCTTGGCAGCGAATTCAGGCATCCCAGAACGACAATTCCAGCGTCATGGGAGATGGAAGTCCACCAAAGCTAAAGACACCTACGTAAAGGATTCTCTTTCATCTAGATTATCTGTTTCGAACACTTTAAGTCTTGCTACGGAGCAACCTTAACTATTGTAATTTCACTGGTTAACATACTAAATGATCAGTACTTGCACAGGAATTCCAATCCTTTCACGTTTTCCCTACCTTTAATATCTATAGGTATGTTGCGTCTGACTGGCCAACATGCCCAAGTATCGATGTTGTTGAGACTTATTGTGTAATGTAGGTAAAATATGTAATTTATGTAAATTAAGGCACGAGATTGCCATAAATTGATATTTTGCCGGCAAGGAACAATACGCTAGGGATAGTCGCGGTGCATTATGGGTTTGTATATAAGTAGGAGTACGTTAGGAATTGAATCAGTCTACGGTCAGTCACCGCCGTCGTATGGTTAATTTTTTTTTTGTTTTGTTTTGGAAATATTGTAATTAGTCAATTTCCATAATTTCTCTTTGATTATGACTTGTTCATAGGAACCTTTGTACCCCAAAGGTCGCAGTAATGCATGGTGGGGGTACACGTTTCCCATTTTTCCCACAATGTGGTTTTTTGGGTTTTGCGTGTCCGGCATGCTGCAAGATATATCTACGGAGTATGACAAAATTTAGATGTATTATAACTATACTATTAATAAGTATGTGAGGTCTGAAGGTTTGATCCTATATCCTCTCGTTGAATGACAACTTTACTGTGCTTTGTTATGATTAATAAACTGTATGTTGCGTCTGACTGGCCAACATGCCCAAGTATCGATGTTGTTGAGACTTATTGTGTAATGTAGGTAAAATAGAGTATTTGAAACTGGACTATGCTTCTCCCCTGGGGGTACTCCCTTTGTCCAAGTGGTAGTGATGTCCGGTGGTTTGTTTCGAAAACGACCCCCTAAAAGTTTCGCATAAATTAAAATTAATGAAGGAATCTTAAACAGTGTATGTTTTACTTTTTACAATACATCTTGTCCTGTTTACAGTTCTTCATTTTTTTAGACGATATTAATGATATTCAATTATATGGGCTACCTGTGTATCATTTAGTTCCCGGTAGTTAAGGAAACAGGAAGTAAATTCCCCTAATGCTAAAGCGGAAGTCATGCCATCTTTCATTTCAAGACGTAACCCTGATAACCCGCAAGTTTCTTTGTTTGGAATTGTTTCCTGTAATAATAATAATAAATTCCTTTTAAGGGTAGAACAACTTGAAATTTCACTAGAATAGATCTTCCTGTTTCCAGGCATAGCCGGAAGTTAAGCTAGAACGTTTTTGTCGCCGGACTAAAATTCGCTTACTCGATTGCTGACTTGTATGTATTCAAAATTGCATTACAGTGAGGACACTCGAAACGTGAACACTTTGAGGTTTTTTCATACTTTTTTTCTTCTTTATCCCTTGTGTGAATCGATTGGAAATATGATTTATTTTGAACAATAAGATTATTTGAGTTCAGTGCTTCATTTTCAGAAGGTTGGAAGCAGTAGAAAGTTCATAAAATTCCCTTTAGACTAGGAGCCAGGACCCTGAAAAAATCGGGTCGTAGCACACCCTCTACATATTTTGTCTGACACCATAAAATGAAAGTAGGGTACCCAGGGAACATTTCTAGGTACGATGTACTAAGGTACCTGTGAGCCATCATGATGTAAGGGACCTTTTCCTAAGTACCACTATGTCCCTTCAAAATAATGCACTCAAGAGGCCTTAACCCAACATTATAGTTTAATTTCGTATATCTTCTAAGAAAATGACTGAAATATGTCCAAACTTTGATAGAATGTTTGTTACGAGAGTAGTTTTTGCATCGTTAGTCGAAACCATGGATACGAGGTTGTCATAGTAACCGTTGCTAGGGGAAATTGAAATATCGAGTTAAATGTTAGTTTTCGGAGAAAAATATCAGTGCGATTTTACGATAAGTGCACCGGATCTAAAATATTGCACAATTTAATACCCAGGCTGACATCTGGAATGCAAAATGATGTGTTTTCACTTTGTTCTATATACATTATATGCAGAATTGATGCACTTTTGCCCCTTAGCAACGAGATATTGAGATCAAATAAGGGCTAATAATTGAAATGTAACATTCCTGCACTGCCTTAAATTTATCGAAATATTACATACTAACACAATTTATATCTGAAAAGCGTCAAATATGTTCCCATAGCAACCGTTGTCATGGAAACTATTTCTTCAGAGAGGTCCCTTACATCATGATGGCCCACAGGTACCTTAGTACATCGTACCTAAAAATGTTCCCTAGGTACCCTACTTTCATTTCATGGTGTCAGACAAAATATGTAGAGGGTGTGCTACGTTTCTCAATTTCTAGGCCCCTTTTAGTAATTAGCTCCTAGTGATATCCTATCTCGCCATTCACGAGGAATCGCATTTATCAAAACAAACCACACTAAATAATTGCCATTCATTAATCCTTTGGCCTTTAATTCATCCCATCGCAGAAAGCTCCCTTTGCCATTTAACATATCTCCAACTCTATGAATTCCAATACAAGTGTAATCGGAGAAATAGCACGACATGTTGTTAATCTTACTAGCCTTATTATTCCATACAATTTGATTTAAAAGTTCGTGTATGGTCTCTTCTTTCGTGTAAAAATGTAAAAAATTAATGTATACTGACAAGAGCTTTTAACCCACTTGGTTTCTCAATGAGGGCCACAAGTTTATTAGCCTTTTGGCTATTTAGTGCCACCCTCTTTAAATAAAGAGTTCGCTTACTTACTTACTATTCTCGGTATTTTTTTCTCTCATTGTATTAGTGATCTATATGTTACTGGAGCTACTTACTGTCCACCCAAAGCCGTTTCACAGTTCCCGTGCAGCAAGTGACCAAAATTCCCTTTGTTGGAAAGAGTAAAAAGAGCTTCGACTGCAACAGAGTCGCGCAATGAAATTTGTGGTTGCCAGGTATGGTAATACGAGCAACATTCACTCTGCAATTTGCAACGCAACAAAAGTACACGAGACATACGCGACATTTTCTATATTTTCCTCCTGAAAAACCTCTGACCTTAATTCCATTAAAAAAGCCATGATAAGTAAAAAAAGTCAGATAAGTATTTGACCATGCATTAATTTATTCCTCAATAATGGTTACTAAGATTAATCATTTTTTTTCGTATTAATGGTGATTTTTGGGATAATTTGTGCGTGGTTTCTTGCACCTGAAAGACGAAAAGAAAACAAAATTATACGAAATTGAGCTTTATAATACTGAAGGGACGAGCCTAATTAGTTTGTGTTTTTATTTGTAAGAGACCAAAAAGTACAATAACTACAGCAGCAGCAACAACAACAGCAACAGCAACAACAGCTGCGATAACAGCAACAGCGGCAACTGGTGGTAGTAACCAGCTAGCATCAACAGCAACACTAGCAACAGCAGTATTACAATAGCAAAACCATCAGCAACATTAGCAAAAGCAACAAAATCAAAAGCAACAGCAACAGCAACAGCAACAGCAACAGCAACAGCAACAGCAACAGCAACAGCAACAGCAACAGCAACAGCAACAGCAACAGCAACAGCAACAGCAACAGCAACAGCAACAGCAACAGCAACAGCAACAGCAACAGCAACAGCAACAGCAACAGCAACAGCAACAGCAACAGCAACAGCAACAGCAACAGCAACAGCAACAGCAACAGCAACAGCAACAGCAACAGCAACAGCAACAGCAACAGATTCGATGTACCTGTCGTATGCAGTTAAACGTCACAGCCATACAGCTCCATCCTCACACACGGATAACTTGATTTCACCACGTGCAGTCTGACGTAACGAGCTCGAGTAGGCGTGAACGCGTTGATTACAGGAGTGAAGAAGTCACAGTTGCCGTCGAACACCTGAAACATGAGCAAAAGAAGTTAGGCGATAGGAGATAGGTTCCTCTCAAGAAGGAAAGGAATTATGGTCATACAACTAAACACAAATAAGCAAGGCCTTTAAAAAGGTTTCGTCAACTACAAACAACATTGAATATCTCAACACTAACCCATGTTCTAGACGAGAATAAGAAGCAGAAAACAAGTCATTACACAGAGCTAATAATAATAATAATAATAATAACAATAACAATAATAATAGACTTTATTTCTGTGTCAGTAAAATCTAGCTTACATAATAGTAAACTAATTGGGGACACCTATCTAAGAACCCATTAAAAGCCCATATTGAACCCAATAAAATAAAAGTAAATTGAATGAAAGAGAAGGTAACAGGCCTTCCCTGGACCCGCATAAACGTCTAGAACCGAAAAAACAAAGCTATTCTTGGAGCTTGAAATGATATATCTCCTATCAGCTATTTCCTATCGCCTTTAGCTCCAACAACTATTTTTGAAACAGGTATATATTCATGTTTGCCTAATGAGCCTTATTATTATCAAACACTGTTGTCAATGTATTTACCTTATCGCTGCCATTCTCTTGGTAGAACCTGTAGTTAGTCCCATCCGAGCTGAATGACAGCTTGTATTGTTTAACTGCTTCATGAGAATCGTGTCTGCCTAAAATCAAAATTGTTGGATTAAGATTTTTAACCATGTAAAAAAGTTTTATGAGCAACAAAGCTCAACATATTTCTGGTGATTTATAAGATAATTATATAGATCTTCCACGATCATATTATTTTTAAAAGAGTGGCTTTTGGACAAATTTTTATAATATACGACAAAACGCTTATTTCACGACGTTTCGATGTCAGCGACATCGAAACGTCGTGAAATAAGCGTTTTGTCGTAGATCATATTATTATTGGTTATATATCTTACGGTTATCCTTGCACGTATAATAACATTTTAGACCCAGTTTTTATAACCCTTCTTATATTTATCAAGAAAATCTACTTTTGAGCTCTTGAATCCCTCCAATGAATAACATAACAAATGAATTCGAAGTACAAAATAGCGCCCATAATTAGTAACGAGGAATCAAAAACCACGAAAAAATTCAAGCTTATGTATTTTCAATTAATTTCGATTAATTTTGAAGTTTTATGAGTCCTGGGTGTCTCCGAGGAGTTTTTCGAATCCTTGGGTTTGTAAGCTGTTGAGAAGAAGGGAAGGGGATTTGAAAATTTCTGCAAAGATGCATCTTTGACCAGTCCCATGACAACCATTGCCAAAGCCCAAATACAGGTAGCCCGACAAGAGGAAACATTTGACATGCTGAGCTACAACACATCATAAGTACATTAGAAGGACTTCTAGTAGCAGACATCAGAGTTACGCTCTATTGTAGAGTGAGTAATGCGATCTTCTGAAAAATGTGAGTGTACTGGCTTGAGAAACACTGTTGCTGCTGGTGACTGAAGTATAGCGAGGAACGAAAGACAGTCAATGGTATTACACTCTATTGCTTTCAAACAATTGTTTCAAGGCGTGCCATTTGGGTTATATTAGTTTCTATACATTTACTGTATAGATCCCTTGTAGCACGTCGGAATGCAGGTCAATTTTGAGGAAAAACAGGCTCCAATTCTCTGTTGATTGTAATTCTTTTTTTTTTTTTTTTCCCCATCCAAATTGAGCTGCATTGACGTCACGAGCAAGGGGTCTATTGTTGATCGTACCCTGAGTAGCAATAGCCCTGACTCTCATTTCCTTGCCCAGGTCAACTCCAACGTACTGGTTGTCTCTGTCCGTAGCACACCAAGCACCATTCCTCTTTGTATTTGAATCATCTTCACTATAGAGACGAGCGTTGTCTGCAGCTGCGCTCCAATCCCCTATGATGAAGACACAAAGTATACATTTTTTTTGAATAGGCCAAGAAATGAAACGAAGAAATATTGTAAACGCAAACCACCAAGCAAATATTTCAATTTCACTTGATCCTTGTTACCTAGTTTAAGATTGGAAGTGGCAAAGAAGTTGGCATCAGGCAATTTGTAATCTCCGGGCCAGCCGAGACCTAATGGAGTAGAGCAGGATCCTGGAAGATATATACGAAATAATAATCAGCAATGGATAATTTATAATTATTTATTGATAACTGGAAAACAAGATTCTTAACAACGTAACCAGATAGAGCAGTTTTGGTATGACTAACAAAAACTTACGGCACGGACCACGCCTTGCCGTGACTGTGTAAGTATCGTGTCACGTATGAAAAATAAACGACATTCGGTGTCGTGTCCGCTCTGCACCATTACCGTGTTTGTGTCGTGAATTTTCACACTCAAGTGAAATCTTCTCTATTAACAGTAAGCTGTACTACAAGTAAACCAAGAAAACCATACCTTCAGGTTTTACAGGGTAGGTATCACATTTTGTCCTGCAGCTCTTACGACAGTTGAAGTCAACCCAAGCTGACGTACCACACTGTTGTAAATGTGCATAGTCAGGGCATTTGTTGTACTTGTCCAAACAACGAAGACCTAAGATCAAAGTGATTGAAAGTAAAATGGATGGAGGAATGGAGGGATGGAGGGATGGAGGGATGGAGGGATGAAGGGATGGAGGGATGGAGGGATGGAGGGATGGAGGGATGGAGGGATGGAGGGATGGAGGGATGGAGGGATGGAGGGATGGAGGGATGGAGGGATGGAGGGATGGAGGGATGGAGGGATGGAGGGATGGAGGGATGGAGGGATGGAGGGATGGAGGGATGGAGGGATGGAGGGATGGAGGGATGGAGGGATGGAGGGATGGAGGGATGGAGGGATGGAGGGATGGAGGGATGGAGGGATGGAGGGATGGAGGGATGGAGGGATGAAGGGATGAAGGGATGGATGGAAGGAGGGATGGGTGATTGGATGGAGAGATGGGTGGATGGTTAAATGGATGCATGGTCTTGATAGATTAGGATAAGAAAACGCATAAATATAGATACAAACAACTGAAACAAAGAATCTTATTCTCAAGCGAACGCATATAATACGTGGTCTGAAATGGGAAATAATTACATCCAAGGTAAAGAGGTATATCATTATATATAATAATTAATGTACTGTACTTACCAACTCCAGTTCTAGGTGCCAGAGTTGGAATTGGTTTTGGTTCTAGAAAAAACAACACGTCCAAGTTAATCAGTATCGTTAAAAAAGAAAACAGAAACACCTTTTTTAATCTCTTTTTCCTTCGATGAACATGAAGGTAAAATTGTTACTCTGTAGCATACGTACTGGTGTATTTGTTGCAAAATTTACAAATAAGCGGGCAGTAAAGCTTCATCTTCTCTTTTTCTGTCTGGCATTTTCCCTCTTTAGCCCACTGAATACAATCATACTCGTAGTTCTTGCAGTGAGCTGAAAGAAAAATAATTAATAATTATAAATCTCCCTTTCTGATTGGTTGATGGCGCATGCATTATGAGAGCACACAACACGTGCGCGCAATCGTATCATAAAAGATTATTATTAGGAAAAACTAACTTGATGAACTACGTGCAGATAAAAAGCACTTTCAAAAATCAAACCCAAACTCGCCACGGGACCATTTTTTCCTTCTTTTGAAATTTTCGAGAAAAAATGTTTTCTGTAAATCTGGAACTGTTGCTAAGCCACTGGTACTCGCAAAATTACGTGTAGCTCTACAAAACCTGTCATACCTGTTATGCAGTGGCCACATGTTTTGGGACACCAGTAGAACAAGTTCTTCCCGTGCTTTTCGCACAGTCCAGATTTCTTGTAACCTGCGCAATTTTCAGTCGATGCGCGATCTTCACAAGAACCTGAAATACAAGTAATATCAAAGCCTAAGCTTTTTTGGCGGAGTATTGATACTGCTTATCTTTAGTTTGTTGAACTATTCTGTCTGTCACACTTGCAGAATGAACATACGTAGACTCCATTGTCATTACAGAATCAATTACAGCAGTTTTGCTTAAGGTTTCCATTTTTCTGTTAGGAAGAAGTCAGTCATTATGATGCTTTACTTATTCTTATAGAAAAGGAATGCAATGAAATCAATGAAATAGATTGAATATAATTATGAAATGGAGAGGAGAGGAGAGTATAGGAGAGGAGAGTATACGAGAAGAGAGCGAAGGAATCGAAAGAAAAGGAAAGGTGTCTGATTTTTGCAGCAGATGAGCTGAATTTAGCTAAATTTCTTTGTGCTTTTCGATCACACTTACCGGCTCTCTCCTCCAACAAGGCCTTTGGCATAGCAATGGGCTTCTGTTTCTGAGCTTTTAAGCTTTCGGGCTTCTTCAGAAAACCTGTAACACATCATTGATGCAAATTCGTTAGGTTACATTTTAGCTTGGGGGTGATATTTTCCCATTTCATTCCTTAGAATATCATTTCTTTCTTTAATGGTTGCGCATGAGAGAGAAAAACACATATATATGAATTGGATTCATACAACTCAAGATCTCATTCTCAAGAGAATGTACGTGGCCTGAAATAGACCCCTTGCAGAACTTCGAAATGCACCTCAATTTGAAGGGCAAAACAACAGGTTCCAATTCTCAGGAGTTTGACATTCTTTTGTTTTGCCCTCCAAACTGAGCTGCATTCCGAACGTGCTGCAAGGGGTCTATTGGAAGCTAAAAAATTCGATACCAACCTGGGCACTTGTACATTCTGTTAGCCTGAAGAGCATCATCATCACTGAGCGCAATGTATGGTGTCTTTCCCTTGAGGTCTCTGATTGGCTTGATCGTATCTTTACCGTTACTAGAGAAGGAGTTCCATGGGTAGTGCATAATTGAAGCGTAATCGTATGGGACGTTGTAATCAACGACTTCGGTACCCCATTTACGTTTATCGAAGTTGTACTTCATACCTTCGGGAAAAAATGATTTCCAAGGTTCAAACATAGATACATTGTGTGGCAGAACGAGTTTCTGATGCTTAGTTATGAGCTGCATTAGCGTAGTGAAAGAAAATGATTGACTGCCACATATTTCGCGAAACTAAAACTTCGGACTAGCATTTGCGCATGCGTTAGGGGCAAAAGCGCGGACACGCTGGTTTTCCGGCCAAAATTTGAATGTGACACCTTTAACAAAGGCCTGAAAATTTTATTCAAAATAAGTGGAAAACTCAGTCTTGATATTACTTTCTGCGCATCAAAAACCGGCGTCTAAGAACTGCATCATAAGTAATAAAAATCAATTGGAAAATAGACAGTAAGAACGCGGTTAAAACATACAACAAACTTGTCGAAATGACTTACTGGGGGTAAGACTGTAAGTTCTCAAAATTAGATGCCAGGCTAACATGGAAATATAAAAAAGAAATGCCACAAATTCCATCGAGAAAAAGTGTGATTTCCTTTTGTTTTTTCATGTTGGCTTTGCATCGAAGATAATTTTGAAAAAGGTCCATTATAACAATTGCACATTAAAGCATCTGGTTACCAAAGAGATGGAGATGGCATAAGAGAATAAAGTATACTCACTCTCTTGGACGTTTTCATAAAGGATTTTGATGTAGGAGTCCCTATCTGGTCTGCTCTGTTCATGCCAGAATCCAATAGCGTGTCCAAGCTCGTGGGTCATGACATGTTGATAATCACAGCCTTTACCCATTGATAGGTAGTTCTTTCTTCCGTTAACCATACCCACCTCACTCCAGCATCTTGAAAATAAATAAATTGGCTAGGTATTAATGTTTAGACACTCCAAGCAAACAGCCAAAGCAAACCAAACGTCAATTTTATCGAACCCTGAAACAACCTCTGGGCTGATCTAAGTCAGGCCATGGATAACTCACAGATCAAACCCTGAAACAATCTCTGGGCTGATCTAAGTCAGGGCACGGCTAACTCACAGATTGAACCCTGAAACAACCTCTGGGCTGATCTAAGTCAGGGCATGGCTAACTCACAGATCGAACCCTGAAACAACCTCTGGGCTGATTAAGTCAGGGCACAGCTAACTCACAGATAGAACCCTGAAACAACCTCTGGGCTGATCTAAGTTAGGGCATGGCTAACTCACAGATCAAACCCTGAAACAACCTCTGGGCTGATCTAAGTTAGGGCATGGCTAACTCACAGATCGAACCCTGAGACAACCTCTGGGCTGATCTAAGTCAGGGCATGGCTAACTCACAGATCAAACCCTGAAACAACCTCTGGGCTGATCTAAGTTAGGGCATGGCTAACTCACAGATCGAACCCTGAGACAACCTCTGGGTTGATCTAAGTCAGGGCATGGCTAACTCACAGATAGAACCCTGAAACAACCTCTGGGATGATCTAAGTCAGGGCATTGCTAACTCACAGATCAAACCCTGAAACAACCTCTGGGCTGATCTAAGTCAGGGCATGGCTAACTCACAGATCGAACCCTGAAACAACCTCTGGGATGATCTAAGTCAGGGCATGGCTAACTCACAGATAGAACCCTGAAACAACCTCTGGGATGATCTAAGTCAGGGCATGGCTAACTCACAGATAGAACCCTGAAACAACCTCTGGGCTGATCTAAGTCAGGGCATGGCTAACTTACAGATAGAACCCTGAAACAACCTCTGGGATGATCTAAGTCAGGGCATGGCTAACTCACAGATCGAACCCTGAAACAACCTCTGGGTTGATCTAAGTCAGGGCACGGCTAACTCACAGATCGAACCCTGAGACAACCTCTGGGTTGATCTAAGTCAGGGCATGGCTAACTCACAGATAGAACCCTGAAACAACCTCTGGGTTGATCTAAGTCAGGGCATGGCTAACTCACAGATAGAACCCTGAAACAACCTCTGGGATGATCTAAGTCAGGGCATGGCTAACTCACAGATCAAACCCTGAAACAACCTCTGGGCTGATCTAAGTTAGGGCATGGCTAACTCACAGATCGAACCCTAAGACAACCTCTGGGCTGATCTAAGTCAGGGCATGGCTAACTCACAGATAGAACCCTGAAACAACCACTGGGCTGATCTAAGTCAGGGCATGACTAACTCACAGATAGAACCCTGAAACAACCTCTGGGCTGAACTAAGTCAGGGCACAGCTAACTCACAGATAGAACCCTGAAACAACCTCTGGGCTGATCTAAGTCAGGGCACAGCTAACTCACAGATAGAACCCTGAGACAACCTCTGGACTGATCTAAGTCAGGGCATGGCTAACTCACAGATAGAACCCTGAGACAACCTCTGGACTGATCTACGACAGAGGTTAGAATGTGATTTTTCCCGTTGGTTTTGCAGAGGGAGGAACCCAGAGAAGAACGAAGGAATCATAAGAAACAACATGGCTGCCAGAAGAATCCTTCTAAAGATGGTAGTAACAACTAACCCTAGTGATCTGTAAAACCAAATATAGTTTTTCTCGTTGGTTCTTGGCTTGAATCGAATGCACGTCTTGCTCTCCCACTCAGCCATGCCTGCTTTGATGGCTTTGATTCCCCAGTCGAGACTCGCTTCAAGGAAGAATGAAAAAACAAATCAACTGAAAGACCGAACCAAACAACTCTACAAGGGCGTTGACACCGATTTATTCTTCATTTTAGACATTAGCCTAACCGGGAATTCACATGGCGCGCGCGATGTTATGAAGTTTCCCTCTCTTATTTATACTCTCTTGATTCTGAACCATGACAGCAAGTGCATGTGCTGTAAAATCATATGAACATCCAATGCTCTTTTTGAATATTTCACTAATATTCTATAGTTCTTAAAAAAAATTGCCGTCATCTTGTAGGTACTCTGTATCTATAACAATTAAAACTTACAAACACTGCAGTCAAATTCGTAAGGTATAACAGCATTGGGCCAAAGCTTCTTTTTGTCGTTATTGGCGGCTCGTCCTAAAGGGACTGTTGGGTCACCGAATACTTCCAGGTTACGCGTTTGTTCAGGTGTTAGCTTGATGTCGCCTTCAAATATGCTGCGATCAGGTGTCATGTAGGAAAGTTGGTCTAAAACAAAACGAAGGAGTCAGTTATTTCAATATCATTAGAACAGAAAATCAATATGTATACAGCATTGGAAAATTCGGCAAAGGTCGTACTAGGGAAAGTGCACCTCGATGGGATAAGAAATGCTGTACAGAACGACCGATGCCTTGGGACCTTTTTACCTTGGGCGTAATGTTTTCCCATTTCAGACCACGTGTAATTCCCTTGAGAACAATATTATTTGTTTGACTCGTATCCATATTCATGTATCTTCTCATGTGCAACCGTTAAACAAACAAATTATTATTATACTCTAGGGAATGACACATGGTCTTTGACGGGGAAAACATTACGCCCTAGGCAAAAAGGTCTTTGGCAAGACAGCAATACATGCCTGTGACAAAGAGACCGAACTGACCATACAAACTCAGATAGGAAAAAAGCATATACAAGAAAGGACATCGACATGTACACAGGCAGAGGCACCTGCAGACTGAAACCACTACTGACGACTCAACACAGGAATGAAAGTTTAACAAAGCAGAAGAGAACAGAAAGACATATAAACGCAGCGGAGACATAGAAAAGATAGAAACACATGAAGAATATTGCTAACCTTTCTTGCCATCAAATGGTCCTTCTCCAAGGGCAAGTCCAACAAACAGCAACAGAGTAACAAGATTAAAGACGGCCATGATTGTCTGTCCTAGCACTGAAGTTGTACAAAAAAAAAGTACAGGCAAGTTACTAACGTTTTTAAACGTAAGTCAACGAAACATTTTATGCAAAATGGTACGCACAAAAAAAAAACACAAAAAGTGAACACAAAACAGAAAAAAAATTTTTGTTCGTCTCTTTTTTCCTAGTGAAAGATACTAGTTTAATTTCATTTGTAGTCGAACTTTAATACCATTGTAGGTGTAACGTCTTGGGGACCCGGGGAATATATTTCTTAAGAGAACTACTCTAGTTTGATTCCTGCTCCGTGCCTTTATTCGTGGACTGCTCGAGCACATGTATATATTGACATATCATTGGTCCGTGAGATCACGTGACAGTAGGCACAAAAATGTCCATTCAATTCATTTTAAATCTTACCTTTATTACACCAGTGTGATATGGTACTGAGCTTGCTGCTTCACCAACACATACTGAATCCGCATTCAAAAACCTTAGCTTTATAAAACATTCATAACACTTGGTAACTGGTTCTTAAACTGAAATCAGTAATATGATCAAGGAGAGCATAGCTAGACAAATACAGATGTAATGGAGGACTGTTGTGAGTGATAAGTGTGCTGTTGTAGTTTGTTTATGCATTGATATTTGATTCGTCTTTTACTGGAGCGAGCAAACGCTGTGCTTATTTAGAGGCAAAAGGAACAGAATATGGAGGTATAGAATTACTGAAAAAGGACTAGTCAACAATGGGATGCAGTGCATTTGCAGAGCGTACAACCGTTGTGGTGAGCCATTCACATGGTTGATCAATGGATCATTCTCAAATTGATTAACTGAAGAAGTCGATACATAGAAGAAATATCCATAAGAAGTTTAAATGAAATGGTGATGGTGATGATGAGAAGGAGTAGGATGATGATGATGATGATGATGATGATGATGATAGTCTGGCGATAAGAGTAGGGTGATAATGATATATGCTGCTGCTTCGGCTGCTGATGATGATGACTGAAGTGATGGTAATGGTAACAGAATTGTGATGGTGATCATAATGATAATGATGATGCATGATGATGATGATGATGCATGATCCATACATAGTGCTGGTGGCAATAACTATTGCCATGGTGATAGTGATAGTGATCATGAAAAACGTTCAAAAAACCAACATCCTCTCTAACCAAAGAGTCACTTGACCTATATACGAATCTCCCATATCCAAAATTAATTTATTTTAATTCAGAAATAATAAATCCATGGAAATTTGAAAACTTTCATACTATAGTCTAGAAAAACACTTCTTTCCTAGTTGAACCAGATTTTTTGTTTAATTTCAATTTTCTAATGTACTATTCATGGTTCCGACTCCCCTTAGTTACCGTTGCCATGTCCCACAAGCTCAACAAATTAGCTAGAATATCTTAGAATTTAAACTCTGATCATGGAAAATCGATTATATTATAGTTTCAATCGTTCACCGTCTTGTGAAAATAAGATAAAATTGCCTCGAAATCCTTGTAGTACTCTTTAAAACAGGTACTGTGTAGTTGGTTGTGAAACAAGATTTTAATTCCACTGGGAAAACTGCTTCAACGGTGATTGGCTCACTATTGTTTGAATCAGAATCAGCTGCAGGATGATCAAGTTGCTAACCTGTACTTTCCTGTCAAACTTGTTTTCACATCTGGTCAGAAGGTACAAGAATATTGACAAATCAGTTCTCAATATTTACTTAATCTTTGAAATGGAAAATGCTTCCAAAAACAATCTTCGGTTACTATCATGTCACTGAGTAAACAGCAAGTGGCCCGTTATCAAAGATAAAGCAAAATTATTTTGGTTACAACTTTTTTTAAATATTTTTTCCCGAATTTGTAAAATGTCACTGTTCCTTGATTACAGACTCAATCACTCTGTCATTTACCCAGTGTTAACCTTATTTCAGCATTAAAATATTCATCAAATGCGAACGACTGAACGGCAAAGTAAAGAATACAGAACTTCATCAATTCACTTTCTGTTTAAAATTACAAGGACTTTCCGGCTGGCATTGGAACATGCGAATATTGTACAAAAAATGTAGGCCAACCTCGAGCAACAGAGTATTTGAAACTGGACTATGCTTCTCCCCTGGGGGTACTCCCTTTGTCCAAGTGGTAGTGATATCCGGTGGTTTGTTTGAAAACGACCCCCTAAAAGTTTCGCATAAATCAAAATTAATGAGGGAATCTTAAACAGTGTACGTTTTACTTTTTACAATACATCTTGTCCTGTTTACAGTTCTTCACTTTTTTTAGACGATAT
Source organism: Anthopleura sola (assembly GCA_023349425.1). Taxonomy (NCBI): domain Eukaryota; kingdom Metazoa; phylum Cnidaria; class Anthozoa; order Actiniaria; family Actiniidae; genus Anthopleura; species Anthopleura sola. Next base: position 137,987 of record JALHLI010000052.1, on the reverse strand, counting down.
TTATGATATTCAATCATATGGGCTACCTGTGTATCATTTAGTTCCTGGTAGTTAAGGAAACAGGAAGTAAATTCCCCTAATGCTAAAGCGGAAGTCATGCTATCTTTCATTTGCAGACGTAACCCTGATAACCCGCAAGTTTCTTTGTTTGGAGTTTCCTGTAATAATAATAATAATAAATTCCGTTTAAGGATAGAACAACTTGTTGAAATTTCACTAGAATAGATCTTCCTGTTTCCAGGCATAACCGGAAGTTAAGCTAGGACGTTTTTGTCGCCGGACTAAAATTCGCTTACTCGATTGCTGACTCGCATGTATTCAAAATTGTATTACAGTGAGGACACTCGAACTGTGATCACTTTGAGGTTTTTTCATACTTTTTTTCTCCTTTCCCCTTATGCGAATCGATTGGAAATATGATTTATTTTGAACAATAAGATTATTTGAGTTCAGTGCTTCATTTTCAGAAGGTTTGAAGCAGTAGAAAGTTCATAAAATAAAAATAAATGAAAATATCAAGTGTTCATGGTTCCTCACTGTTAAAATGTACAAATTTAGATATCACTAATATCAATGAAAATTGGATGTAATGGCCTCTGGCACGGCTTAAATAAAACCACGAATCCAATGTTAAAAGGGGGGATTCCAAAATGGCCTTCTTGCAGGAAGAGCTGATGCAATCGATTCAAGAACGGGGGGGTTCCAATTTCATTCTACTGAGCGTAAAGAACATGATTGGCTTCACAAGATCTCACGAAGGGGGATTCCATGGAGCCCTCGAAACCACCCCTGGATGCGCTACTGACTAGTAATGTTTTTCACGGGTTAAGATTGACCACACTTAGTTTTGTTACTTTTTTTTTTTTTTGCACTTGTGGAAGCAAGCAAAGGAAGTTGGAAATAATTATTTCAGGAGATTCTTTTGTTTTGTGCTAGAACATGATGACCATATATGCAACCTCAGTGCCTTTATTTAAATTATACGAAGAAACGGACCAGAAGATTTTGAGAGTTAATAGGATCGAGTATTTTTCAATTTTAATTAAATTTTAGTGCTGGCTTGGGAGAAGTCTTTCCCTTCCCAGGAATGACATCCCAAAAAAAGTGAAAAAAATATTTATGATGCTGTATCAATTGGCTAGTCATTGGAGAGGTGGCCGTTGTAGAGAAGTGACGTTGTAGAAAGGTGGCCGTTGTGGAGAGGGTTCAGTTACAGTATATATATGAACTTATTGGTAACCAGCACAAAATATCCTGTCTGTTGGGTAGAGGTGGTCGTTGCATAGAGGTGGTCGTTGTGAAGAGGGTTCGGTTACAGTATATGTATGAACTCATTGGTAACCGGGACAAAATATCCTGTCTGTCGGGTAGAGGTGGCCATTGTATAGAGGTGGCCGTTGTGGAGAGGGTTCAGTTACAGTATATATATGAACTTATTGGTAACCAGCACAAAATATCCTGTCTGTTGGGTAGAGGTGGTCGTTGCATAGAGGTGGTCGTTGTGAAGAGGGTTCGGTTACAGTATATGTATGAACTCATTGGTAACCGGGACAAAATATCCTGTCTGTCGGGTAGAGGTGGCCATTGTATAGAGGTGGTCGTTTTGAAGAGGGTTCGGTTACAGTATATGTATGAACTCATTGGTAACCGGCACGAAATATCCTCTCTATTGGGTAGAGGTGGCCATTAGTAAAGGTTCGTAATAAAAAAGTATTTATAGAGCTATATCAAATGGCTAGTCACTAGAAGATGGGATGAACATGGTACTAGTTAAGGACAAGTTTCCCCTTCCCAAGGAACGACAGAAATACAATAAAAGTTAGACAGCACTCTTGAGACGTGAAATGATGAAACTAGGCATTCTCAATGCTACAAAAACCTTTTCATAATGTAAATGTACTTGCTAAAGCGGGGTCGCTGTCACTCTGTCTAGAAGCAATCAAGCGTTCGTGACTTCACTATCTAGCATACATTTATTAGCACTATTTTTTAATACGTCATTAATCTAACTGTTCCACAATCACGTTACATTTCATCATTTGCAAAAGCCTTTTTCTCAGTTACACTAATAATATCTAATATTTCATCTACTTGTAATGAAAGTCAACAAACCAGCGAAATTTTAGGTGAAATAACTTTTGAAAGTTCATCATATGATTCTTCATTATAGATTCATTATCGCTCCAGTGACCAAGGCAGAAATATCCGCAGGCTTCGTACCCTTCATATGAAAAGCAATTAGCAACCAGAAAAAAATGTCTATAAATGGCAAAGGTAGATACAAGGACACAAAGTCTAAAGAGAAGGGGTAGGGGCAAAGATAAAGTAGATATCTGAGTGGAGTATGGGTGGCAAAGAAAATGGAAAAGGTAAAGCAAGGGGAGACCGGGGAGTGGACAAAAATTATCGCACTTTTTACGTGAGTTTACATGGGTTATAGAAAGAAGGGGCCTCCAGAATTTCATCGTTTGTTCTGCATTCAAAAACATAAATACCACTTGGAAATAAAATTCAAAGATTTCGCCTTAAGCAAACTTTTCCTACCAATATCATTCTTGATTACGTTAATAACTTTATTTCAGAATTCTCTAGTCAACTTAAAGCAGTTGAGTTTGGCAAGTGTCACGATCGTTCTTCACTCGTCCACGCATGGCCAAACTGCCTCAAGGGAAGAACACAAATAGAATGGCATGTTGACAATATTGCTTATTCCCGTCAACTGGTCTATTTTGATACCATGTTGACGTCATCAGGCACTTAGGTACTTGGATAATAGGTGGGTGGATGTATATAATCTATATTTACGTGCACTTCTAGTATGTTCATTCAATTTAATGATAGTAATAAAAACGTAGTATATTTCATGTCACTCGTGACGGAAAATTCCTTCTACGTTTGATGTTAGGTTTAAATTTGCTATGATTAAAAGTGTTATTTACTATGGCACCAAAAAAACCGCAAGAGAGTGGTTTGTTTTGGCGATAGCCTTGGTAAACAGATTTTCATATGGGCCACTTATGATTAGGCTTAAGTTATCGGTGTGGGATTCGTTCCAACAACAACAGGTGTATTTGTAGAGATATAGAAGATCTAATGAATGAGATGCAATCTATTTTAAAGTGATATGAATGCGTAGCTAGAAAAGGAGTAATAATAAATATATTTAACTTGCCATTGCAACCTTGGTGCACGGCTGGTGTTTCTGGGTATTATTATTTCGAATGATAAGTCACATACGTATCACTTTTTCTATGTCCGAAAATGTCACCTTCCCTATATATTCTATTGGAAAAACGTTTAATAAAATAAATAACATGTTAATTATCATGTTTAAGTCTTGAATAAAGAGATGTTGATTAAAGAAGAAGAAGAGGAGGAAGAAGAAGAAGTATAGAACAAAAACAAGAACAAGAAGAAGGAGAAGAAGAAGGAGAAGAAGAAGAAGAAGAAGGAGAAGAAGAAGGAGAAGGAGAAGAAGAAGAAGAAGAAGAAGAAGAAGAAGAAGAAGAAGAAGAAGAAGTAGTAGTAGAAGAAGAAGAAGAACTATACAATTGTTATTATTATATTTCATCTACGTAGTATTTATCAGCTTATAAAGCAATAAATCAATTTGCTGAAAATGTCAGATTCTTGAACTGACAAGGTAAAAAATTGGACCAAAATATCTTGAACTTCTGTGAAATCAAGGTCATACTTTGTTGTTTATGAGCTTTTCATATACCTGACATTCTTTATATCTATTTTTTGATGTTTTGCAAACGTTTGCGTTACTATCCTAGGCCTATATATCATACTCGTGACAGGAGATACTCACGGAATAATGTCCAAAATATCAGTTGAACTTATGTATTATCAAGGTCATAGATTGGTGTTTTTGATAAGCTTTATCATAATTCTTATAAAAAGATTGACTGTGCCTTAAGGGAAATAATAAGTAGCTATTAATATGTTATTAGTTGTGTTTCCTTCGTTTTTGCTTTCTTTCTCTTTTCTTTCTTTTTTTATCTCTCTCTTTTCTCTCTTTCCTTCCTTCTTTTCTCCGTCCTTGTTTCTTTCTTTCGTCGATATTTCTTTCTTTCCTCACTCTTATCTTCTTCTCTCTCATTCTTTTTCTTGCTTTCTTTAATTTACTTTATCAGTCTCTTCTTTCTGATCTTTTCTCTTATTTTCTTTCTTTCATCGATCAGTCCTCGCATTCTCATTAAGGCTTTGTTAACAAGTCAGTATAAACGCGATTCAAATCCCATACAAAATGCACCTGGTGTTATTATCACTCAGGTTATTAATAGCTAGGTTATTGTTGTTATCATTTGAACAAATTATGATTTTATCTATTATAATGGAAACCACTTAAGCCAACGCGCTGCTGGCCTTGGTACCTGTAGCGGCGACAGGCTTTTTCTCTGTAAACAACAAAACAGCTTGAATAGGGTATGAAATGACTGAATTCGCACGGAAGTAAAATGAAAAGCCGGAATAAAAAAATTGAAAATTATTGGAGTAATTTGCTGTAGAGATTTTGTTAGTCCTCTTATAAACCTGTTGAGCTTGTGCATAATGTTTACCCATTTCAGATCATGTGTCATTCTCTTGAGAATAAGATTTTTGTTTAAGTTGTATCAATATTCTGTGTCTTGTCATGTATAATATAATTAATAAATATAATAAACTTTATTTATGTAGCGCTAAATCCACTAGTTGCCCAAAGCGCTTTACATAATTACATAATAAGTATAAAATGTATTTGAAAATTATAAGACTAACTTAAACTATAAGAAAATGAACTGAGAAAGACGAAACAATCCTAGTTCTAATAAATAATACTAAAATGTATGTTATAAAATGTGTTAAAATATTATATGAATATACCTATATAAAATATCTATCTACTATAAGACTGAATTATAAGCATCTTGAAATAAATGAGTTTTAAGCTCTTTCTTAAAAGTATTGACATTAGGCGCCTGTCTTATGAAAAGTGGTATGCTATTCCATAATTTGGGTGCAGCATGTACAACCGTTAAACAAAGAAATGATACTCTAGGGAATGACACGTGGTCTGAAATTGTGGTTATGACTATTATGGAGTTTATGGAGTTTAGTATACACTAACTATTCATTTGTGAATCTTTTCAAGGGCAAAGTAAAATCACTGAGTATCGCGTGTGTGTAGCCGTACACGGCTATCTTAGCACCATTCTCGCGCATCGAATTCCAATCATCAGGAAATGCCCGATACTGCTAGCTAGTTACATCGTGTGGAAAAAATGATAATGAATTCTGCGGTTGAAGTTCCAGTGTACGCATGGGTAGTCTCACGAGATTTTCTTGGTGGGCTATGCTAGTTCAGGGTCGTATTTAACAAGACATATTTGAATTCATGAATATATTCTAAGGGACAAGGTCAAATCAATGGTCCAAAATAAGGACCCGATTTTACTGATGTAGGTGGTGGGTACCGGTAAATACCCACTCCCCCTCAGAGACCTGTTGAAATGCTCGATACTGGGTGTTCATTTTGACTATTCCTATCCACAAATACATTGTTTAGCAAGTATGAAAAAAGACAGTACATTCACATTCATTTTCGCGATTTGACTTTTAGTTTTGGAGATATTTGAGGACAAAATCCAGGGTTTCACTTCCAGAGGTGGTGGATGGGTACCTGGTAACAAAACCCCTCCCCTCGGGTCACGTAAGATGACAATTATTTTGACCTCTCTAATTTTCGTCCAAACTCTAACCTCGAATCCCCTTGGCTTCTATTTTTGGTTTTATTTTATTAAAAACCGTCAACAACAAATCAAATGTTTTAATTAATTTATTTCTTTTTCTCGTTTTCCTCTCTATATTTTCACCCCAAAACAGCATGCTATCCGACAACGAACGCTCGGTGAAATAACTAGCTTAATGCCCGCAAACTTCCGATCCGGAATCCCTGTTTCTGATTTTTTCCTCTGATTTTGTACTTGGTAGAGTTCATTTAGAGAGAGTGAGAGGTCTGTGGATTTCGAGTACAGAATTGAAGACTGACATGGAAACTAATAGTGTCTATCACACAAAAAGTTTTGAACGCGGACAAGGTCAAATGATGAAGTGTCGTCGTGGAGTTTTCAAGCAATACAGCATGGGGAAAAATATGATGTAATCATCTTTAATTAACGTAAAACTACCAATCTTATTTATCTCTGACATCGTTTCAGCACGGAAGCCTTTATTTAAAGAGACATTGATACCGTCCATGCTGTGTATGTACGTCACCCATCCTAAAGGTCGCTGTGGTATATCTTATTACAGTACGATATGACGTCATTCTTAGTGATATGGCACAGACCGTTACCACCGGAACTGATTTTCGATCATCGGGCCAGGAAATGAAAATAAGTTTTAAGAGAGAGAAAAAAGCTTAAACAAACTTAAATATATGATCGATTTTCCTTTAGAACGTAGTTGCAGACTCTAAAATATTGTCAAGCACAAATGGATATTGCAGCTGATTCAATATACTCTGTAACTACTCGCGATGAATAGACTGATTAAGATTGGTGGATGAGAGTTAAGGCACTAGGCCATGTGATTGGGTTTCCTGTGCTTTCACAAACTCTGAGCATGTCACTTTGACTAAGTCGGCTTCAAAAACTGAAAAATTAAAAAATTAGCTCATTAATTCTTAATTACAACAGTTAAAAACAAAAATAATTTGGTGCTGAATTTTCGTGACATTATATTCCGTCACTCATACGAAAATATTTCTTTACGGTAAAATTTGGTTTTCCACTGATCTGTTTTAGAAACTGAGAGCATACACATGGATGTATCATAGTGTGACGAATATCTGTCACATCGACATCAGATAAGACATGCTGAAACGGTATTTATTACGTGACTCCATTGACGTCATAAATGAAGTATTGCTCTAAATTTAACCGTAGTCTTAATAAGCCCCGTGACCCGTAAACTGCAGTCAAATTTCTTCTAATGAATGTAAGAGTACAACAATGAATGTTCTTTAGCCAGAACGCAATTTTTCTCTCAATTATGAGCTATTTAAATTGATTCTAAGTGGAAGGAATGGAATTTTTCTGCGTTAAAGCTCGCAAAGATTATTCGAGAAAAATCCATCATCTGAAAATCCGAGAAAAAAGAGTAAATTTTGGCTTCACAAATAATAAAACCCCAGTATATTTTATATAAGAACCTTCACGTGGAAGTGAGGAAACCATTGAATAAAGATTATTTATATATAATATGTATTACATAAATGTGCATTTATTTATTTTCGAATTGCGTGAGCTTCTAAAGATTAGAATAACTTGTTGATCAAACATTCTGCCCTCAGAATCATTGTATATTGGCTGTTGTGAGTTGAATCATCCAATATTATGGCTTTAAGCAAGGTACGTCTTGTTTTATTATTTCTTGTAGAAAATTGCCATTACTCACACCTCTAACTACGAAACAATTAAAAGCAAATGTATCAGATCTTATAATTGAAATTCCTAATTTAAAACTATAGTTTTATAAGTCTTAGTTATTCAAAAAATGAAAGTCGAAACAGGACGAAGTAAAGCTGTAAAGGTAATTTCTCTTGACTGGCTCCGAAAGAATTTTCATAGGGAATATGATATAGTAAATACTCTTACATATTTCAATCAATAATTCTGATCACTGGCAAAATAACTTTTCGACATTCGATAGTAATATTCGATATATTCGATAAAAGTCCCAGATGTTAGTTTTTAGGCATTACCGAGATCAATAAAAAATGTCCATTGACGTCATCACTGAAATTCTGGCCTATCAGGTAACAGTTTGTATTGTCTGGTTGCTATTAGCAACTTGCACAGAGATGGCTCAAGTCATAAGAGATTTATGTAAATATGTGGAGTTCAGTTTGAGTTAGGCTTGAGGAGATAAAGGTAAAATCAACTATCTCTCAGTGGCACGCGTGCTATAGCAAATTGCACAATACGCTCACACTGTTTCAAGGTCTGCAGTTCAAAAACGCCAAGCAGGGCTCGTGCGAAGCAAATTATTCCAAGCTTTCTTTAAAGATTTGCAGAATTAAGGTGAGTTATTTGGAAATAATATTTCTTGCAAATACATCTTAACTATTTAGATTTCCATATGTTCGGAATTTTTCCAATCGTGGAAATTCTATTCATAATTTTTTTTTCCAGACTCGAAATTTTCGATTGAGTTAATTGAGATTTTAGATTTTTTTCCACTTGGAGGTGTGTCATAAAAAGTCGAATATTGTTCAAGTTCATTGAATTTTGAAGTCACTCTTAAAATAATTCTAAAGACAAAAGATAAATTGACTTCAAATATCAGTTAATTCCAAGTTAAATACCCCGCGTCACGCAGCTGTTTCAAACTGTCCATTCTTATTTTCATTCAGTCTCTCTAAACCGAAACTTGTTACAGCGTGTTCACTTTGACCGCGAGGTTCGAAAAAGACTCCACATACACCGGATGTGCGCGGTAGAGATGCGTAGAAGACAGTTTTATGATAATTGAGATTCGCTTCCTGTCATGTGACCACGCACGGCTGCCTCTCGCTGTTGAAGTGTGTTTGTCTTCAATGTCCTCAGAGAACAAAGAAAAATGCTCCTTATTGACTCTTAAATTATTTAAGTTATCTTCAAGAACGATTTCAATAATTCGAACATAGTTAAAATTACGTCAAATATCTACGTATGTGCCTTCGGTTAATTTGGCGAACTTCCAGCGACGTGGAAACGGATTACGTGGGAGAAGAGCAGAAAGATATACCCTAACTATCTCTCTCTATATTTATATACGTATGTATACATTTTGGAGCAACAGGGGTAATGTCACGCCAGTCTGGCTTGGTTAATCACTCGCATAATTGATATTCGATAACATAGCCGTTATGACGTCAATCGTTTCGTATATATTTCGTTGAAGTAGCGGATGTTGTTCGTAGGATGAGATCAGACTGTTCAATTTTCTCAGAATTCAGTCAAAACCTCGTGTCAAAGAGTTTAACGAAGTCAGGTCCTCATACCAAGACGGACATTCAGTAACTCCGGCGTACATCAGAAGATTCTTTCTCTTCGACTCGATCGAACTTTGCTTTATTTTTATTTCATTTCGCGAGTGTTTTTCTTAGTGCTTTAGAATTTCAGGTGAGTGGTACTTGTTTTGCATCTTCCCACTCATACGCTCCTTGCTTCTCCAAGAGGTGGGCGTATTATACTTATAGTTTTCTGCGTTATATTAGCAATTACATATGGCGTGGGGTTTTAAATAATCCAAGGAAGGTTTTACTGTAAAATTAATGTAACTTTTGTTTAATTTCAGATAAAAAGGGATGGTAAGAGCAGCTTCAGGGTCACAAAGTCCAGTTGACATGGCATTTAATGACATTTTTGAAGGTAATTTTTAGGCATGTAGACGAATAATTAGTGTGAATTTCTAAAAAAGGATTGCGCCACTTTTAATCAATATTAGATGGACCAACTTCTAAGTTTATGCTTTTATTCGTGATTCACAAGCCAATGTAAAAATTCTGCATGCAATTAATTCAAGGGAAGTATTTACTACATTTGACAGTGTACAGCACTTTGAACATTATTGGAGAAGGGGCAAAAAAGTGCAAATTGCCTTGGGGGAGGGGGAGGGGGAGGGGAAGAGAGAAAAGGAGGGAGAGGTAGATAGGAAGGAAGTGTTTATTTCATCTAACAATAAGAAGGCTAAAGGTTATAGTTAATCGAAAAGCACTCCAAAACTCAGTTAACAATATCAGATTGGTAATTTTAGAAATCCATCAAAGTGTTTGTCTGGCCTTGCCATTAATAGCTGTCATTGATGTAAAGGAAATTGAACATTACGTCATTCTGTAATTGAATCAGCCAATGAACATCGAGCGTTGAAGGTTTCCACTAGATTGCTTGATGGCGTATAACACGCAATCGTTTTGTGATTAGGGTTATTACGACGCGTTATTCACGGTAAGAATTATATCTCTCAACAGTTATACAAGCGATAGAAATGCCCAACTCCGCTCAGATTGTTCCTGGTGAGTACTAAACGTGAACATCACGTTCTCATTAAAAATAATAACTATAATATAGTTTCAACCAATCACTGTTTTTAGCCAAATTTTAGAAATAAATAGGTTATATTTTTTTATGAGTCGGTATGGTAAAGTGAGCGCCTGAGTTAATCATTAACGAAAGCGACCTGGTTAGGAAGGCGCCAATTATATTATGGCAGATGAAAGTCTATGAAAGTTTTTTTTTACGTTTTAAGTTTTCTTTATAAATGAGTTCGTTTATTTAAACAACTTTGAAAGTATATAGATCATGCTTTCTGTCATGACTTATTTTTAAATCACACACCCTGGGCTCGCATGTGATGAGTCCAAAACAGACAAGGCCACGTCACTACTTTCGCTAACCTTCCTTCGTAAAACATAAAACCTTAGACCTGTTGTTCTGACACGGGGAGTTTCAATTGTCTTTCTTTCTTTCTTTCTTTTTTTTAATCGAAATACCCTCGCCTCCGTTTCTCGTACTGAGTAAATAGTCATGTTAAAACAGGTTCTGATCAAACTTGAATAAATTAATAATACCATCGATAAATTAATAAAATTCACATATCTTCAACTTTCGCTTCATACTCCCTTGTGTAAGAAATTGTGAGTGTATACCAAATATATAATTTTGGACAATTAACGCTTTGTCGAAAAACAAAATATATGTGTGTATTTTTTTTAAATTCGTAAATTTTTTTTAATATTAAGAAATCTTTTATTTTTTTAGGTCGCGACGATTGCTCAACTGAAGTTTTCAAGATGCAAAACGAAAATTTACGAGAAGGTGAGAAAATAATTTGAAGTTGAATAAAAGGTAATAAGAATACGAAACGAATAATAAAACCGAATTTTTGATCCGAGAGCGAATTTCCATATTGTTGACAAGAGTTGTTTTTAAAGATCGTCTGCTTAGCGTCTGTTCGACACACGTCTGCTATACAACGGCTCAATAAACAGAGCATAAAGTTAATTTCGAAATTCTATCGAATTTGAAATTTTCAAGATTTTAGGTATTTAAAAGATGCTATTCATTCCTAGCTACTTGCTGGCAAAATAAGCTTGAATTTAGGTTGAAAAGTTAGAAAGTTTAACTTTTGTATCCTTAAGTGTTTTCGCTTGAACGAATCTTCATGCATATTTATGAAATCCTTTATAAGTTTTGATACCAAAAATAAAATGAAAATGAAAAAAAAGTCTTGTTGAATGCTGAATCTCTGGTAATGCTGGAGTATGATCGATATGGGTGAGGATGTATTGAGGATCAGGTGCATGGCGTGTATGGTGTTGATAATTGGTCATACAGGCTATGATGTTGATGGTGGCAATAAAAATGGCATGAAGATCACTGGTAGATGGTGATGTTGATGATGGGGATAGCAGTGGTACAAATGATTGTGGCGAAGATAATGGCCATGAAGATAACTGGTGATAGTGATGGCGATGGTGGGGTTGCACGATGAAGCCTGTTAATGCAGATAGTATGAGGATGGCAGTGAAGATACTAATGGCCATGAAGATCACTGTTAGATGGTGATGTTGATGATGGGGAAAGCAGTGGTACAAATGATTGTGGCGAAGATAATAGCCATGAAGATAACTGGTGATGGTGATGGGTGTGTTGCACGATGAAGTTAATGCAGATGATATGAGGATGGCAGTGAAGATACTAATGGTCATGAAGATAACCGGTTGTGGTGATTGTAGTATTGCATGATGTAGTAATGGTGATGATGAAGATATTAGTGAAGAAACTGATGGCCATGAAGATAACTAGTGGTGATGATGGTAGTGTTGCACGATCATAGGTAATGGCGGTCGAGTGGGTGGGTCTTGCAGCGATGAAGTTGTTGGCAGTGGTAATGACGATTTTGGTATACCTAACCTGATGCAATATTTCTGCCAAATGGGAGATCCTGCAAGCTAAGTTGATCCTAAAAATTCATCAAGAGCTTCGAAAAGAGAATAGAACCATGGTAGATTGCAAAGATGCATGAAGATTCATATGTTGTTCCATAAAGACCCAAGGAGCCGCATAAGCCACAAAGATAATCCTGAACTTTTAATTAACAAGATTTATATTACTTTTTTTTTTGCAGCCAAGATTTACGGAAGTGATTTAAACCTAGCTGATGTTAAGCCCGAGCCAACAGGATCATTTAGCTACCAACCTCTCAACCAGATCTCAGAATTGGTCGGCCTGAGCATACAGCTTGGTAGAACCCGAGTTAAAACCGAACCAGAATCGTTTTTACGAGATTTCCCAACCGTTTACCCAGATGATGTACTGTGGGGAGAAAAGCTTATAAACGACACAAAGAATCTATTCCAGTATCAACCGTTCTTGTCGAGAGACTTGTCGGAAAATTACAGGAATTTTCCCGTTCCTGATGGACAGGAAACTCATATCGTTCCTGAGCTAGGAGAAAACTGGCTCGAGACTCCAGAGATGCTTTTTGGTCACAATGAAGAGATCGTCCCAAACACCCCGCCCGAAGATTCTTACTTCTCGGAGTACAGCAGTGACAGCGAGCCACCATTTGAGGTGAAAAAAGTCGAGGAGGAAAGAATGAGCGAGTCACCGGATAGTTTCAGCAGTATCGAAGCCCACTCTCCTTGGTTTGGAACTGATTCCACGAATAGCCATTGCCCCCTTGTGATCAAAAAGCCCACTGCTGTTAAAAAAGAAGTGAAGAAATGCAAGAGCTCTTTTAAATCAGGAAGACCAAGGCTTTGTCAGTTTCTTATCGAGCTGCTGAGCCACCCAGAGAAGTACTCCCACCTCATCGAATGGGTCGACAAGGAGAGGGGCGTGTTTAAGTTTCTGAATTCGTCTCGCGTGGCACAAGAGTGGGGAGAACGAAGGAATAAACCTCGTATGAAGTATGAGAACTTTGCTCGATCTCTACGTACGTACATTGCCAAAGGTATCCTCACTAAACCACGAAGCAAGCTGGTGTATCGATTCGCATCACTATCATAAAGAGTACTCGATGTTTAAAATTCCACCATGATCTTTACTCTTCGAGGGAACTTATGCCCTAACCTGATGGTGCAATTAAGCCAGAAAAGCCGTCAGTTCTTCATTTCTTATTAAAACAATGAAGATAGCCATGAACTTACTCCATACTTAAGGGAGCAACGAATTATCCCGCCAAAGACTAATCCAGAGCGATCAAACAATACTTCGAACATTTCCGATGTACAGGAAGGTCTGGACGCATGTCACAGACTTGAACATTAGAACAGAGTTTCTCACGAGACAGTCAAAAGAATGACATTTTGTAGAAGCTAAATAATTAATTATTTAGCAAAGTGCCTTTATAGATGCAGTTTTATTTAATACTGAAAATTAGAACGTCAAAAATGTTTTTTTAATGATCGTGTTTCAAGTTTTGTGCAGTCAGACAGGTTCTGGCAAGCGCAGTTCGACGTCCATGTTGAATTAAGATTTTACAATCTTTTTTATTTTGAAAATAGTTTAGGGTTGAAGAATCGAACTTTGCAGCTAAATATGTGCTTCAGTTTGAGGGATATTTAGTTTTTTTGCAATATTCTACAATGCTTAACTATTTTTTTTATAGATTAAAATCTAATTATGTAAGTAAGAGACGCTGCATGCTTTTTAAATAAGCAAGACTAGCAATGTCATCTTCATATACTTCAAAAATAGTGTGGACAAAAGTGGTTTTACCTAACTCGTGAAATCCTCGAGTAGACTAACAGAGATTAGTCTATTTTTTTCTATTCTTTTGTGCGTATTTGACTACAGATTTACGAGTAAATTTTGATGAAGCAGATCATTTGGATAACGAGTCTTACAAAGACCAGCTAAGACCACAAAACTTATTTGAAGTACTTTTTGGTTCGTTGGCTAAGTAAAACCACTCTAAAATCATAACTATTTCTTCTCGTTCGCAAAGCTACTGAAATCAAGGGTATTCTACAACAACTCGATGGCAGTAATGCAAGCAAAGTTATAAACACTTAAGTAGTCTTTGCCAAGACGAAGGCAAATTTATAGTATTTACCATGTAAAGACAGAAGTATTCTGGACATTCTGGCTGTGCCAGACTTTATTTTTATAGCAAAACTGGTATTAGCCATTAAAGTATTATCTTTTAAAGTAAGATAAGCTAAAAAACTATCTACAAGAAACATGTATAGATAAGAAACGTAGCTAAAATAATTTAGTTTTGTAGAAACATTTTAGTGTATATTAAGTTTGAAGGAAAATTATAGTCGACTAGTATCTACTTTGCTACGTGTATTACTAGTACATCACTCGTTTTATAGCCGTGATAAATCTATCCGAATTACTATCAGAATGGTAATTTTTATGAAGAAATATGAAGTAAATGACTGTAGGATTTTTTTGTACTTGTACATAATACAATATTATCTTTGTACTAAACTCGAGTCTACGAATAAACTATGTTTACGATATGAAACAATGTTTTCAAAGATATATATTAATTCATTTTGTTTATCTCCTTAATATTTTCCCCTATTATCCCTGCTTCTTGGTATCTATCCTTATAACATGATAACGAAAGCCTCAACAACAACAAATTGACTGAAAAACTCTTGTGTAGTTCGAGCGAGCAACTGTTTCAGTTTTAACAGTAATGGCGATGTCACCACCAAACTACTCTCGAGTAGAGAGATGATGACTAGCGGTGACTCTCGAGTAGTTAATATAATCACACACATTTTCAGTATTTTCTGTTGACATGTTTAAGTACAAAAACTAAAGACTTACAACGAAAGCTGCACTTTCAGTTACGATCCTTCATTGAGTAGGTTCGCCACAAAATCCACAGAGAAAAATGACAAACAAAAGGGGTTCTTTTTTCGACTTTTCCTTGTCCGTATAGAATTCTAAAAACCCAGTAACACTCATGCTTTGATTCTTTATTCCCTGCTTCCGCTATTTACAATTTAAAAATGATATTTTCTAATTGTGTACAACACATGGACGAAACGGAACTTAGCTTCACAGCGACGACTTTCGTTGCTCGGAATTTCAACTTTTCAAGGTGCGACAAAAGACTGACAAGTGTCAAAAAAACTCCATGTCTAATTTTCTTCTCGAAATACATCTGATAAGAATAGTTAAAAATTCCGCCTAGAGAGTCTAGTTTTATGGATTTTTCAGTTATCAGTAGCCGATCCACCTATTTTTCTTCGCTATTTTGTCGTCCCGCGCCTTCGGCCAGTCCTTGGTGGGTCAATGCACTTACGTAACGGAAGTCGTAAGCTTCCGGTACAGCACTGATCATGAAAACTAGGTCTTTCGTCTTCCGGTATCCATATACTAGCTGGAACTAAGATTTTATGTATCAAACCAGAGTATTATCTACTGAGACAAATAGAATTAAAAAGCCGAGGAAGTGGAAATGACAAAAGATGTCAAAAAATCTTTCGCGAATGTCGAGAAATACTCTCGTAATTTCTAAGACAGGGATGAAGCTTTGGCTATGCTTGTGATAAATGATAGTCTTCATCAGAATGATGATGTGAAGTATAAAATTTCGATAAGGTTTTTTTTGCATTGTTCTGATTTATTTGGCTTCACTAACGTTTAAGACAGACATACTGTACAAGGACTACATATTACACTATTATTTAACCATCCTGAACGAAGGTTATAATTCATATTTACATTTTTATTTGTCAGTGAGTCGACTCCCTGCTAGAGTCCCCCTACCTCGTAGCTAAAAATACGAGTCTTCTAGAAGCAAACGGAGTCGTACGATTCAAAATTATTCTTTCGAAATTCGAAATTCTAAATTAGATCGAAATAATAACTCAAGAATCTCATGCACTGGAACAGAATCCAACTTGCAGTCTGACACTCACTCCCAACCACGTTGGCTCAAGCTGTTCATCACTGAGGTGTGGATGGGAGACAGTTGTAGGTGGGTGTATCACAACAGGAAAGTATTTGAGCTCAGAGCACAAATTTCCAACAAGAATTCAGGACAAGAATATCCGATTTTTAAGGTATAAAATAAATATTCTTTAGCATAGGAAACTTTATTTTTTAATGATTTTGAGTTGAATAATGTAACGCAAAAAACACTTGAAAAGTGCTTTGTTTTGTACAAAATAATTCATGCAAAGGACAAGACTCATGATCCACTGATCTTGGAGTCAATCAATTTAGGTTTAGGTACGACAACTAAATAACCTCCTTAAAGATATGATAACTAGTGGTAAGCTAGCGTGGGCTGCGTCGGTGTTTCCTTTGAAACAGTTGTGAGAGTTAAATTTTACACCGTAAAAAACTGACTGACGTTTCGGACGCTAGTCCTTCGTCGGAGTAAAAGCAATCCTCCTTAAAGGATCTAAGAGTTCTCGTATTAAGAAATTCCAATCTCAATGGCAAGTTTTAATGGAAATTAAGTAAATTTACTTGACTTAGAAAAGATGAAATTTAGTTTAGACTCTGTACATCGGATGTTAAGGTATTTGAGGCATCTACTTCCTGTGCTCAGCATATTGGTGATTGTGATAATATAGGTACACTCGACATGTTATAAAATATGATACAATAGAGCTTAGTCATGCCTAAGACCTCGTGTTCTGATTCAACGCTCATGTTTGAGTCATCGGTTAATAATAGACTGGTTAAATAAATACTCACAAAAGTACATTTTTTAGGGGGGGAGGGAGTTGGGAATCTCAGATGGGAGGGGTAAGTAAAATTTTGTTGAGTCTTGACATAATAAGCCCATGAAAAGTGTTAGCTAATTAATATCAAATCATTAATATTCAATCATTGAATAAGAGATGTAGAACTATTCTTAAATATTTATGCATGAATTCCTTAGTTTCACGTTCATGCAGCTCTGACCACATTTAATGTATTCGCATACTTCCATGCACCAGGATTTTGATGTGAAGCTGACTGGTTTTACCAAACAAGGCATGTAAAAGCTTGTTTGGCAGCAAAAAGGCTATGCGTAGAAGTATGCGAATACATTGTAATACATAAGGATAAAGTTAGAATGCTAAAGCCTCCAGCCTCTCCCTCTCTGTTCTGAGAGTCAAGAACCCCCTTCTTAGTTTGGAATATTTTATTATATAATATTCTATATTTCGCCTACCATTTTGGAGCATATACATATAATACTATCCAACTATATATATATTCACCTGTACTTCCTTTCATCCTGCATACCACCCCCCCCCCCCCCCACCACCACCACCCACCCTCCACCATCTCATAATTGCATTTTTTAGTTTTAAACCTGAAATGAGAAGTTCATATCCTGTAAAACTGTGCCATCATTTTATACCCTACATGTAGAAGTGATTTTCAGACTAAACTGTCAGGGTTGATACTAAGGCACTTTAACAAAGTTGGTAGCTATAGAAAATAACAATCCTTGATAATGAAGAAATAAAAAATTTGGGAACTGTTATAAAGTGAGGGTCAGCAAAACAGGAGAAAAGTGTTATGAAGGAAAAGCGCTAAACGACATGAAGTGGAGTGCTTCTCAACACTTCTCGAGTAACTCAATAACTAATAAATTAATAATTAATTTGATAAATTGACTATTGTACCATTCAACCATATCTTGCATAAACAGTCAATGTCATTAATGTTGTCCAACAAAAAAACCTTTTGACCGAAAGAAATGTCATGTGATACCTAATATACTCGCTCTGAATGCTCGATACCAGCAATCATTGTATAATGATTATTAATAATTAATAGTTAATAATTATTATTCTCTGTTCATTGTTACTCATTATAAAGTTTGAAACCTGAATTCATATCATTTAAAACAAATAAACAAATCATCATGTGATACTTCTTTTGGTCCTTGAGTCTTTTTTCACAGGACAAGCTTTTTGACAATGGCTGTATTATTATTTGATTCACGTGATAATGACATCGGATGGTGTCAAAACGTAGTAATCTCATTGCGTTTGGTTTTCTGATAAATTGCTAAATTGTTGTGAAATAATATTCAACTGTATTCTATTTAACTAAATCTCCCGGGGGGTACTTCGGGGATGCTCCGCCCGGACTCTCGACCCCTTACCCTTTGATATACCAAATTTCAGCAAAAAGTTACCCCTTTTACGTACTTTTTTGCCTGAAAAGGTACCCCTTTCATATACTTTTGAAGAAAAACTACCCCTTTTTATACCAAAATTCACAAATTCCCACCCCTTCTCTATACCTGTGGCCTGAAAAACGTACCCCTTTCGGGCGGAGCATCCCCGTATTGTCAATTATAGGGAGTACCCCCCTGGGCTAAATCTTGCAAACTCTTTTTGCTTACCTAATAAAAGATAAAATAACTGCTATACTTACTTTCAATAATCATGAATTAATGTCTGTAATATTCTCTACAAGTGTGGCTATAAATATTGCTCCAACCAACCAAAATCCCAGAAATGTCGACACCAAAAGCTCCATATGGTAGGAAAATGTAATGGCTAGAGTCACAGGTACCCATGCGAAATTCCGAGCAGGAATGTGAAGAAGGGTGGAAAAATTCTTAATGTGGTAGAAGCTTGCAATCTGGTCAAATATTCTAAGCAATGCCTGAAAATTAAAAAAGAAACATAAGACTCAAGCTTTGGTTTTAAGTTTTCAACTAAATTAAATGCGATATGATTTATTATTTAATATGTAATATACACCTGATTGCAAAAATGTTGTCATAGAAAAATAAACTTTATAAAAATAAAAAATAACAAATAGGAATTAATTAAAAATGGCAAATTTAATAGATTTTTCTTAAGATTCAAGACAAACACAAAAGCAGTTGTTTTCATTTTATTTAATTGATTTACTCATAGCCATTAATGATATTTTCTTCCATTACAAAGGCAATGTTACATTTAAGTTGCCATCTTTAATTAATTCCAATTTTTTTTTTTTTTTTTTTTTAAAGTTTATTTTCCTATGACAACATTTTTGCAATCAGGTGTATGTAAAATAAAAAATAAAATAAAAAATAGAAAAAATAATTAAATTGAAATAAAAACCAAGATATATATTAACAAGCATGCTAGCATAACATAACCTACCAAACTTTTTGCTTTAACACTATTTTCAACTTTGTGCACTCTAATTTGTTCAAATTCTAAAGATGTTCAAATTTTGTAGAATCTATAATCTCACCTATTGTTTTTAAAATTTTAAAATTGGTATTTCATTGTTGTTGTACAATTATAGTTTTAACTAGTCTGATCATGCAATCAACATCACAAGTGTTGTGCATTGGTATGGCCACAAGCATCTTTTGTTCAAATTCTAAAGATGTTCAAATTTTGTAGAATCTTTAATCTCACCTATTGTTTTTAAAGATTTTAAAATTTGTATTTCATTGTTGTTGTACAATTATAGTTTTAACCAGTCTGATCATGCAATCAACATACACAAGTGTTGTGCATTGATATGGCCACAAGCATCTTTTGTTCAAATTCTAAAGATGTTCAAATTTTGTTGAATCTTTAATCTCACCTATTGTTTTTAAAATTTTAAAATTGGTATTTCATTGTTGTTGTACAATTATAGTTTTAACTAGTCTGATTATGCAATCAACATACACAAGTGTTGTGCATTGATATGGCCAAAATGAAATACAAGCATCTTTTGTTCAAATTCTAAAGATGTTCAAACTCCGTACATCTTTGATCTCACCTATTGTTTTTCAAAGTGCATGCATCGAAAATAGTGTTACAGTGACGTCAGAGCAGCTCAATTTGCTGGGCAAGACAAAAGACTTTTAATCTCCTGAGAATTGGAACCTATTGTTTTGCCCTCCAAATTGAGCTGCATTCATACATGCTGCAAGAGGTCTATTCTCAGCCAATGCCTGCATGATGTATAAGAGCACACAGTATGCACATATATTTCTTCATTGTTTAGTAATTACCATACAGCAACATACCAAAGTATGGCCAATTTTTTTATGAATTCACATACTTCTCTGCACTGGCTTTTTTTTTTTTTTTTTTTTTTACAATCCTAATTGATAAAATTTGCATCAAAATGGGTTGGTTTAAGGTACAAAAGCCTGACGTGTGCATAAAAGTGTGCAAAAAATTAAATGTGGTCATACTTTTGCTTGTCACACTGTAACAATTTACTTCCTACCAAGATGAAAGTAGTGACAAAAACATTATGGAAGCCACCATGAGAGGACAATCCATTGGCAATAATAATATCAATCTCTCCATTGAACATCATCACAAATGGCAAGCACAGAACACAGCCAATGTTAATGGAATGGATAAGCTGAGAAATAGACATCTGAAAAAAAGATGTATGAAAACCATCCATCAATATGCTGATCCCAAATTCATTGTTCTACTTCCCTGGCTTGCTATTGATAAAATTTACTTCCTAGCAAGATGAAAGTAGTGACAAAAACATTATAGAAGCCACCATGAGGGGACAATCCATTAGCAATAATAATATCATAATAATATCTCTCCATTGAACATCATCACAAATGGCACTTAATTTACATCACAATGCATGTACTATGCTAGTTAAAGCTATGGTAAGATACAGTATGGCTACAGTATGGCTACAGTATGGCTACAGTATGGCTACAAATTTGTTAACACTTAATTTACTCAATCACAATGCATGTACTATGCTAGTTAAAGCTATGGTAAGATATGGTATGGCTACAGTATATGGCTACAAATTTGTCATATCATTTCCCACTCATACGAAAAACCACTCCAGAACGACCTACAGTATAATTATATGAATGCAATACAGTAGATCTATTCCACTTCAGGTCATAATGTTTTCCCATTTCAGACCACGTGTCATTCTCTTGAGAATAAGATTCTTTGTTTGAGTTGTATCCATATTCAAGTGTCTTCTCATGTAGAACCGTTAAACAAAGAAATGATACTCTAGAGAATGACACATGGTCTGAAATGGGAAAACAATACGTCCAAGCTAAAGAGGACTACTGTATCAAAAATGAAATGAAGAAATGATGAAAATTTACTCTACCTCATGGACCGTTAAGTAATTCTTAGAGGTCAGCACAAATATTGCGAGTGACAAACCATGAATCAAACCAAAAATTCCATGTGAAAAAGCAAATTGATAAGGTATATATGGATCATTTTCTGAACAGAATAGGACAGCTAGTATCAGTGAAACAAGTATGACAAAAACAGTAACCAAACTTGTATCTGCTTTTTTGTGGAACCAGTTGTAGGAAAGGATCATCAGCAATGGACTAGAAGCAAGGCCAAGCTGAAACGAAAATACAAGATTAGCTATTCTGAGTATCTGATACCTTAGTCTCCTTTACAGCTGTTCTTAGTGTCGGTCTCAACATTCCTCCAATGATTTAATTCTCGATTATAGAACCCGAGCTGTGATTGGCTACATCGTTGAAATGGAATGTCTGGCAGTAAGCAGCCGTTAGTGGGGAGGGATTTTGAGACTAATATACTAAGAACGGCTGCAAAGGAGTCTACTGATACCTACAGTATACTTTCTGTTTTTAAAAATAAATTTTGAATGTCAATTTTAATCAAGAAAATACTGTATAAATGTTGTTGTTGTTGTTGATGATGATAAAAATAGTATCATTATCAATAAAGGTCGAATCAAACACAGGGTTAGTGTGTGGTATCAAAAAAAGGGATTCGAGAGCTTACCATCCCTTTCTGGGATGTACTCAAGTTTTCCTCCCTCCATAAAAACTAACTTGTGAGTTAATTGAGTGAACATTATGTCTTGTAAGTGATTGTAGTGGTAGTGTGTGTGGAGCGAAATTGACACTTTTGAGGACAAGATGTTATCGCATCTAACATCACCATTTTCATCATCATCACCATCATACACCACCATTAATAGCATCATCATCATGTTCATCATCATCATCATCATCATCATCATCATCATCATCATCATCATCATCATCATCATCATCATCATCATCATCATCATCATCATCATCATCATCATCATCATCATCATCATCAGACATGCTAACCTGTAACACTTCTGGACCACCTGATGTGTTTTTGTAACCATTAGAATAACATTCATTTATTGCCATATGAACAACATAGCACAAAAGAACTGGAAGAGCTTTAAGATATCTCGTCTGATATATAAAACTAAAAAAAAAGCAACAACATCATGTTTGAGTTATGCATCTACAGTATCAATGTAAGTCATGTAGGGAGGGGGTTATTCAGGCAAGGGGTGGGGATTTGAAAAAAATCCCTCAAAAAATCCAAATTCCCCAGGGTGGGGAAGCAGTTGTCAATCAAATTGCACCAAATAACACCACCAAATGGAAGAATTCTCATTCATTTACTATAGAGTAAGCCACCCAGGAGCACATTTTTGCTATTTCAAATCCTATTGCTATTTTGATAGGTGCATTAATGTCCAATGCCATTAATAGACCCCTTTCACATGTCCACAAAGCAGCTCAATTTGGAGGAGAAAACAAAAAAAATTCAATCTCCCAATCTCAATTGGGACCTATTGTTTTGATCTCCAAATTGAGCTGCTTTCCAACGTGCTGCAAGGGGCCTATACACATGATAAACCCTAGCCTGCTACTAAGAGTTCTTTTTTTGTGTTTCTTTTTTGGCCGTATCTTTCTGGGGTGATTTGGAATCAAGGCCCAGAAAGGAGGGAGAAAGTGAACAAAGGAAGAGAGGAATGGAGGAAGGAAGGAAGGAAGGAAGGAAAAAGGGAAGGAGGGAGGGTGGGAGGGAGAGAGAGAGAGAAAAGAAAGAAAAGAAAGAAAGAATGGAAAATAAGAATAAAGAAAGTAAGATAGAAAGTTATAAAATGTTATTTTTAAATGCATCTGAATGGAAGGGATCTTAGGGACTGTTCGTTTATTACATCATAGGGGGGGTTGGTGGTTTTTGGGTGGGGGTAAAATTTTCAAAGAACGTTTTTTAGGGGGGGGGGGTAAAATTTGATATTGTGGAGGGGGTGGGGGTAAAAATTCAAATGTTATGTTTTAGAGGAGGGGGTAAAAATCATACAAAAGCTTTTGAGAGGGGGGTAATTTTTTAAAATATTGCCATTAAACAAAAACCACCAGCCCCCCCTGCGATGAAATAAACGAACAGTCCCTTAAGGCTTACAAAAGACCTTACCTCCATCGTCGTCTCTTCCTTGATATCCACAAAAACACTAAAATCATCAAAGACTGTAACCACAAGAAGAAAACATGAAGCTGACTCTTTCTTAAATACGAAGCATTGTTCACTCTTAGGACTACATTTATCACCATAAAAAGAAGAGTAAAGAGAAGAGTGTGTCGCAAACTTGGCCTGTCTCTGTCATTGTCATTTTGTCCTTCGAGGTTGGATTTTGACAATGCTTTTTTAACGCCATTTTTTTTCAACGTCCGAGGTAAACTTTCTACCTCAAGTCCGAAAAATGATTTCAGACCATCCATAATGATTCGAAAAATTGAAGAAAGCTTGTAATGAAGAACTTTTTTCTTCGTATTTTCAACGAGCGCGTTTCATTTTTATAATGACATTATTTCATAATTCGAATCTTCGATGTCTTTGGACAGCGGTATCACGAGGTACACACAGGAAGCCCAAATGGGTGTTTGTATCAGAGAATAACAAACTTTCAGTCTAAAAATATAAATACATATCTATAAGTAAGGCAAGGATATTTATTTAGTCAATCTTTGAATATATTTATATCTACATAAGATCGCTAGCATTATAACAACTAAGAGGTATGTATACGAATATTTTATACTGATTGGGCTTCCTGTGGAATTGCGTATTGGTAACTGCAACATATATAAAAATGAAGACATTGAATAGTGTAAAGCAGTTATTATTTTTATCATTTTGTAATTGTTTATTATATTATATTCTCGATAATATTTTTTTTAACTTGGGCCACAAGATTTTTCCAAGATCAAGAAATAATTATTGTTAAAGTCAAACTTGACAAAAGAATTAAAGAAGTAGTTAAAACAACAAAGTTAAAATCTTAAACATTACTAAATGAAGCATTGGAAACGGGGGAAAATAATTTTGAAAAGTTCTGAATATTGTTCGGGCTAATTTCGGTTAAAGTTCGGTGAAATTTCGGAAAGCCCCCAGAGACCTTTGCAATCAATATAAAACAACATGGCGGACGATGCAACAGCTCAAAATAGGACAAACGAAAGTCCCACAAAAACAATTGAATCTGTGCTCTTGATTAACGAAAGGTAGGGCAGAAATCATCAGAATTTTTTCTTACAGTAGAATATCTGTCGTTTTATTCAAAAAATGCAATAAATACAGCCTTTTTGAAGTATGAATTTGCAATATTTTTGGATTTGTCTCTCGTCTTCTTGTTGATTAGTGTCAAGTATTTCTAAAGGTGTTAAACCAAAGATCGAAGAAAACTTCACTTGAACTGAAAAGATTATTTATAAAGGTATTGTCAAAGAAAGCTTTAGAACTAGCTATGAAAAATCCTACGCTTTATATCCTTATTATGATTCAAACTTCTCGAACTTATGACAGCTGCATTACCGTAAGCTTACTGTACCTCAACTATAAAATGCATAATTTTAATACCAATTTTTTTGTACGAATATTCATTATTTAATGCGATTTCACACCTGTTTTATGTCTCGTTTATATTCTCGGCGTTGCATTACAGAAGTCGCTAAATTTGTTGGATTAGAGCGTTGAGTTTACGTTTTGAATTCTCTTACTCTCTATACTTAAGCTTTATACTACTTATACAGCTATTTCCAAAAAAGGTTGGTGAAGGTTTTGTTGCATGTTTCATGTTCTTTATATTTGGCTTAGGGGCTCATCAATAGTTCCTTTCACAGTTCCCTGTGCCATCTTAAAAGGCAGCTGTGCCTTTGCATCAAAGTGAGACATGAGGTGAACTTGCGATGGTACAGTAGAGACTTTTTGAACACCTTGTCAGACAAGTATGGTTCGAGCCCTGCAGTCACCACATGTGAATTGAGTTTTATTTGATCTGTTGTTCTCTCCCTTGCTACAAGAATTTCTCTCTGGTTTTCCTCCCTCCATAAAAATCAACATGTGAGTCAAGTGTTGTGTGTATAAAATAGTAAATGTAGTCTGTGGTAGTGTGAGTGAAAGCAGGCTCATATATGTATCAGCAGAAGCTGCCAAAACAATCAGCCTGCTCTAACAAATAAAAGATTATTATTATTATTATTATTATTATTATTATTATTATTATTATTATTTTTCACATGCGTCTATCATTGCTCAGTCACCTGATGTCTTGCTTCAATGCCAAAGCACAGCTACATCTACCTTTCAAAATGATGCATTGAACCAGAAATTGGACTGTTTTATAAGGGTTCAAGTTTTAGTTTTTTGATTGATGAAAATAATAATCCAGATATCTGGAATGCAGAGACAAAAAAATAGCTCAAACATTAATGTCTGTAATTCTTTTTTTTGTTTTTTTTCAGCTCTTTGCGTGATTCTCCAAATGTTGATGACGATGATGCAAAAAGTGATGAAATAGAAAGAGAAAAGACTGCATCACCATCTCTTGAAATAGCAGAAGAATGTATTGAGTCATTTATATATCAAGGATTAGAGAATGTTAATAATGAACATGAACAAGCAGCTTCTACTTCATCTGATACATATAATAAGGATAATTTAGAGATCTCCAAACCGTTATCTATTGGCCATAACAAAGAAGAGAGTATTGATCGCAATTCTTTACGAGAAAATATCCCAGACACTGTTGCAATACATGATTCTGAGAGACACAACGTAAAAGAAGAAACTTCGAATATTATTATGGAAGCAAAAAATATCATCAACACATGTTTATTAGACGCTGTGAACTTAGATGACAGATTAAGTGTCAATGCCGATGATGACGTTATTGATAATTCTGAAAAGGAACTTACTGAGGTGGAAAAGGAAATGGACTTTGAAGAAAATTCTGAAAACAATTTTGGGAAAAGTTCAACAATGAATTATGAAAATGATGACAGAACTTGTTCCAAATCGAAGTGGAAGGATTCAGAAGAGTCTGACATTGAAGATACTGAAAAAAATTGTACAAAAGTTGATAATGTTGCTACTGCTGATGATGGAGTTAAAGAAGTAGAGAATTTTGATGGCACTAAAGATGGTAAAAAAGACAAATTTAAGAAACACAAACACCACAAAAAGCACTCAAAAAAGAAAAAGAAAAAGCACAAGAAAGAAAAAAAGGCTGAAAAACAGAAAGAAAAAGATTCCAAGGAAGCAGAGGAGGAAGGCGCAAGTGGGGATGAAAAGAGTCTAGAAGATTGTGTCTTTGGTAAGATTTTGGTCAACAGGAACTGTAAGAATTAATTTCTTCATAATTATTTTCATTTCTTGTACCAAATGGTGCAGACATAATGACATTTAGGTATTCAAGAATTCAAAATTTTATCAAAGCTATATAGTAAATACTTTACTTTTAAAGAAGTTTTGCTAAAATTTTGAGAACAGAATAAACAAATCAAATTAATAATAAATTGTACAAAAGTTAATACAGTCATACAGCAATTCAACAACAATGTGTGAATTTTTTTGGTGATCGTAACACTATTTACCATGTGAAAGCTTATCACCAAAAAGGTGGATTGAATATGAAGAAATTTGTACTACTGTATATATATGCATAATTATGCATGATTGCTGATTTGCCTCAAGCATCAATAGAATCAAAGGAACAAAACATTATTTCCCAGGGCTTGAAATAACAGCTGGTCAACAGACAATGTCCAGCCAGAATTGGAACTTTTTTGGTCAAAATTTAATATTTGCCTTGCCAGTCATTTTCACCAGTAATGTTGAGTGACAAATGGGATATGACCAAACTAGAACTAAAATTTTTGGCTGGTTTTCATGACTGGCAACTCAACCATTATTTCAAGCCCAGTTTTGTATTGGTTATTCTCAAAGTAGGGGCATAAAGTTGATCCAGGGGGGAGGGTGTGCACCCACCCCTCCCCTGGATCCACCACTGGTATAACTCGTCATACCCAGCATATTAATTTTTTAAACTTTTTTCTTCAAATTCAGAGACAACCACAAACTTCCCCTCCATTAGCAGTAAACCTAAAGATTCACTGGTATCAAAGCCTCTGCAGAAGAGAAAGCTTGCATCCATTGTTACATGTGTTTCGTCAGCCAATGTGAGCACCTTGTCTGGTAAAGGTGAACTGGGTAATAAGGAAGAGCCTGTGTCACAAAGATACAAGGAGACCAGCAAAATTGATAAGTCGAAAAGACGATCTTCTGAACGTAGTTCCAAGTCGACTGAGAGCTTCAAAGACGAGGTAAGAGAGGAAAGGCTTCACAGACAATTGTCCAATGAGAGCAAGTCATCTGAGACCAAAAGGCAAGTCGAAGATGACAACACAAGTTACCATAGTGATAATTCCTTTGCCGAAAAACACAAGAAAAGTAAAAAGAATCTTAGACATAGGTCATGTGAAGAGGAAACCGAAGAGTCCCCTCAAAGTCTGGATAGATTTTTGAAAAGCAGTACTAAATCTGAAGAATACAAAGACAAAGAAAAAAGAAAGAAAAGTGAATCTAGTGAAAGAGAAGAGAAGAAACTATCAAGACATCATTCCCAAGAGAGCTCAAGAAGACCTTCCCAATCCGAGCTTCAGAAATCAAGGAATAGTCGAAGCAGGTCAAGGGAACCAGAAGACCCTCAAGCATCCGGGGATCAGTATTTGGGAAGTCGAAAACTTTCACGAAGCAAGTCAAAGGAATGGTCTGGAATGCATGGCAAAAGGTCCAGAAGCAAAACAAAGCATCATCGAAGCAGAAGCAATTCATTGGATAAAATATCAAAACATGGAAGTGGATCGAGGAGCACATCAACAGATGAACAGACAAAGGAGGAACAGCCAAGAGATCAAGAAAGGTCAAGAAGCAGATCAGTGGAAAAGCCCAAAAAGTTAAAAAGAGATTCCAAGAGATCAAGAAAGAAGGCACAAGATGGAGCATCCAGAGACAACAAAGACAATTCGAGGTCAGAATTGAACAAAGAGGCAAATCATGAATCATCCTCAACAGAACATGACCCATGTAGCACATCCCCCTCACTGCAGAAACATACAGAGAGGACCCCATCCCAAGAATCTTACGAACAAGATAAGACAAGTGAGGCGACAGATAGGGGCCAAAAGACACTCTCCAGAAGGCGTGCCTCAAAAGAAGGGTCCCCAATTAATATGGAGTCAAAACAAGTAACAAGGAAGCGTGCCTGGTCAAGAAGTACCTCAAGGGAGAGGTCCCCAAAGAAACGTCCTCTGGCATCAATGGAGGTCCTTGTTGATAACAGCACTGATTTGAATGAGGACTCCACAAATATTTCAACCAAAGCTGCATCTTTTGTAACCACTGTGAATGAGAAACAAGAGTCGGTAGCCATGGAGACAGACCAAACATTTGATGATACAGATTCACTCAAGAACAAGAAAGCAGAAACTAAAGATGAAGAGTGGGTGAATAGAGAATTAAAAGATGAAAATAGTGGAAATGTTATAACAAAGGCTTCAGAAGATGTGAGGTAAGAGATTATTGTAGTTTATGTATTTTGTATACACTTGGTAAAGGTATGAAGACATGAAAAAATAATTACTGTAATGATGAAAGTTACCTGTAACTCAATTTCTTCTTTGCTTCATGCATGCTTCCTTGCTTCCTTCCTTCCATCCTTCCTTCCGACCTTTCTTCTGACCTTCCTTCCTTGCTTATTTGCTTGCTTGCTTGATTGCTTCCTTGTTTCCTTGCTTCCTTCCTTCCTTGCTTCTTTACTTCCTTGCTTGCTTTTTTCCCACTCTCTGTCTTTATCACTCTCTCTCTTTCATTCTTTCCTTTCTTGAATTTTTCCTTTAAAACTCTGTTTACTATTGTATCTTTAGATTGACGATGTTGATCTCTGCTTTTTTTTGTAGAAAACAAATTGAAGCTAATGATACTTTGGAAAGTGCACAATCATCCTATTACAGGAATACTTCAGATGGGAAAGGAATTTCAAAAGATACCTCTAAAGAAACTAAAACTATTGGAGATGAACTTGATTCAGCAACGAAAGAAGAAGGTGATTTCTCAGCATTTTCAGATAACAAACCTGGTATTGAAAAGGCAAGTGTTGATCCAGGAAACGAACATCATGCAAAAGCAAAAGATAGCAAGAATAAAACTGTTGAAAGCGATCAAACAATGGATATGATATCAGGGAGAATCTGCCGTCACAGTACAAGCGTCATAAAAAATGAGCCGTTAAATCAAAATTCCAATGAGAATATAAACATTCAGTTTGGAATACCTTCACCACCACCTCCCCCACACATTTTAGTCAAACAGGATCAGATTGTGAGGACAAATCCCCCCTGGGGTCCTCCTCATAATCTCATTTCACAGGCTGTGGTTAATCCCTATGGAAGAACTTATTCAGATCCAAAAATGATAATGGACTGTGCTCCAGTTCATCACCAACCCCATAATGTCCCACAATGCCCTGTTCCTCAAAATATTTCTGGTCCTCAACTACAGTCTGCCAATCAAAAAAATGAGTCAAATGCTTTTACTGGAAATGTTGTGCCGCAGGGGTTTACATTAGGACCTAATCAGAAACATTTAAAGGATATCACAAGTGCACCCATTCCACTAATTCAGCAGTCTTCTTTGCTTGGGCTACCAACCTCTGCTAGTGTTATACCTTTTCTCGGCGAGGAAGGACCAAAAATGTCTGAGAAAAAAGGAGAGCACACCAAAAACGGGGCCAAAAATGATGCAGGTGAATCCAAACATGCGCATGCATCAGTGTCTAGTCCAGTTGACATGGACTTGTCTTCGCCTGAGGAAGAGGATATTATTGAGAAAATGAATGAGGAATTTTGGGAAAATGAACGAAAGGGAAGTAAGAAGGAAGACAGCAGTGTTTGTGAGAAAAAGAGTCGTACATCACAGTATGATTCCTCCTCGCAGAAAGTGCTGGATGGAGAAGAGGATTATGACCCAGAACATTTTGACACTATCATCAGTCCAAAAAGAATAAAGAAGAAAGATAAAACAAAGAAGCACTCGGATGTGAAACACAAAACGAAAGTTCAGGTAAGTGTGGAGGGAAAGGAAAATGTGATGAAGCAAACTTCATGACTGAAAAATTCATGTCATTATAAATTCCTGAAATTCTGAGCATTACTATTAGATGAACAGTTCACACGCTATACTGATTTATTATTGGCACCAGCCAACCCATCAGTTTCCATTCTTCATTTCTATACATTATGTTGTTGTGGCCAATATTGGTGACACCCTGCTTGCAGAAATTTTTTTCTGCCCTCCATTCTGGCTTTAGCCAGCCTGCCATTCAGCCCTCTGAAGGAAAGACACAAACCGCCTCTGCTAGCAGGGTACTTTACCTGTATGTTGGTGGTACAAAAGATTTCACATTAGCTAGTTCCTTTTTCGATACCACAAACATGGCCGCCATGTCTTTGTCTTCTGATACTTGGGAATGATTACAATCTCTCAATAGGGAAATATGACTCCTGCCTGAGAGAAATGTATAATCGAGTGTATGAAGTTCACATTGTATTTGTATATATTATATTTTATAGTCTCTTCTTGATAAGCTGCATCGACAAGCACGTGTTGAAGAGGAAGTCAAGATAGTCCTGAAGGATTACTACAAGCACAGAGAAATCAATAAAAATGAGTACAAAGATATTCTGAGAAAAGCAGTACCCCAGGTATGTAAAGAAAAGTATGTAAAGTTTTCCCTTTTTCAATCCTTTCTCTCTTGTCTTTTCTCTTCTCCTCTCTTCCCTTCTCTTCCCTTCCCTTCCCTTCTCTTCCCTTCTCTTCTCTTCCCTTCCCTTCTCTTCTCTTTATTTCTCTTTTATTCTCTTCTTTATTTTCTCTTCCCTTTATTCACTTATTTTTATTTTTTCCCTCTGCTATAGGTTGCCAACTCAGACCATTCCATTGATCCAGAAAGAATTCGATCACTAGTAAAAAAGTATGTGGCAAAAGTGAAAGGGCATCGCCTCCCCAAACCAAACAGCTGACCTAAATTTTCTCTTTTTTCTATACAAAAAAATATGTTTATAATATAATAATACATGTACATAAAAGTTATTAGTAAGGCTGGTCATGTGAGGTTGTCAATTTTGAATGGAAGAATTTATTGCGACTTATAGACTATTAGAGTACTGGTCATTGTTCTACAAGGCTATATGACCTCAACAACTTCCAGCTTCTAGACGTCAGGCTTTTTGGCTTCTGTCAATTAAAATATAATTCAGACTGATCATCGTATGTTTGATGGAGAGTCTAACACCAAAAAATGTGCTGCATCTGGAGTAGTCAAGCCTTGTTGGCAGATGTTCTTAGGGTCATCATGCAATGTGCCTGCATAGGAGGATAGGAGTGGTCCAGGGCGTAGAGATAAGTGATCTTGATCATACTTGTATGAAAATGAATTAATATTCATTCTTTTCTGCCTTCCAGTTCAAAATACCCTTAGGTATTGTTGATGTAAATAAAGAAGTAATTAAAAAAATAAATATACAGTAGGTTGATTCACTATTTGTTCCACTCAGCCTGAGAAACTACCGAGCCAATACACCAGTTTCACATACTTTAATTCAATGCATGCACTGTTTTTGAAGACCACAGACTCATTTGCACAAGCTAAAGCCTCATTTATTCTGCAAGTCAGCTATTTCCACAAGCTAAGGCCTCATTTATTCTGCAAGTCAGCTATTCATATATACCATTAAAAGTCTATGGGATTTCATTTGTTATCAAAATGAACTTGCACACTTTTTACATTACAGTTGACTTTTGCAAATGATTGGCACTTAAATGAAGCTAAGCCTGTGCAAATATAAAGTATGTGGTTTTCAAAAGCAGTCCTGGTATGCATCAAAAGCAAAACTGGTGTATTCTCTGTTGCTCACGGTTAGCCATGTTTTTGTGTAATGATAATGAGAATTAACAGTGGAATCCACAGAGTGGCTCTTACTCCACTGCATTCCAATTGGAATTTAGAAGTTGATTTTTTGAGGAAGCAGGAAAAACCAGAGAACCCGGAAAAACCCTTGAACCACAGGAGAGAATCAACAAATAACAACTCTACTCACATACGACACCAAGCTCAGCGGAGCTTGAACTCGGGTCGCCTTGGTGAGAGGCAAGCGCTCTCACCGCTACGACACCCGTGTGTTACAGTCGACATCTGTGATATTAATATTCATGCACACTGTTGATTCAAAGAACCATAAAAAAGTTAATACTTTCCCATTTGTTTTTATTCTTAATGCCACTTATATAATGACTTTTTTTTACAATATCATAGCTTGATGCCAAACTAAAGCAAAATATTATTTTAATATATGAAATTCCTCATCCTTTTGAATTCCACATATTACATTATAATTCTGTATTTAATTTGGACTTTCTCTATAAAAGTCTTCACTTAAGTTTTAAGTTTGGAATTATTTAAGTGATTGATACTGTAGTGTATGTTGTTGCTACTGTAAACTGATAAAGTGATCGAACTTTATAATATACAAATGAAAACATCACCTTTTGTTAAGCCCTGAAACAACCTCTGGGCTTATCTAAGTCAGGGCATGGCTAACTCACAGATTGAATCCTGAAACAACCTCTGAGCTGATCTACATCAGGGCATGGCTAACTCACAGATAGAACCCTGAAACAACCTCTGAGCTGATCTAAGTCAGGGCATGGCTAACTCACAGATTGAACCCTGAAACAACCTCTGAGCTGATTTAAGTCAGGGCATGGCTAACTCACAGATTGAACCCTGAAACAACCTCTGGGCTGATCTAAGTCAGGGCATGGCTAACTAACAGATAGAACCCTGAAACAACCTTCTGGGCTGATCTAAGTCAGGGCAAGGCTAACTCACAGATAGAACCATGAAACAACTTTATGGATTGATCTAATTCAGGGCAAGGCTAACTCACAGTAAGAACCCTGAAACAACCTTTGGGCTGATCTAAGTCAGGGCATGGCTAACTCACAGTAAGAACCCTGAAACAACCTCTGGGCTGATCTAAGTCAGGGCACGGCTAACTCACAGATAGAACCCTGAAACAACCTTCTGGGCTGATCTAAGTCAGGGCACAGCTAACTCACAGATAGAACCCTGAAACAACCTTCTGGGCTAGCTAAGTCAGAGCATAGCTAACTCACAGATTGAACCCTGAAACAACCTTCTGGGCTGATCTAAGTCAGGCATATGGCTAACTCCAGATTGAATTGGAATTTAGCATGTTAGGTTTTGCAGATGGAGGAAAACTGGATTACCAAAAAAAATACGGTACCCTCGATTGGAGACTTCAAACAAAAAACAAACTCTACTTAATATGTAATCCAGGAATCAAAACCAAGACCCCAGAGTTGCGATGCTAGTGCACTACTGCTACACCACCTTAGATTACTGAAATCCCTTAGGGAGCATTCATTTTTTAGGAAGGGGGGGGGCAGAGGAATTAGAGGAATCAAATAGAAAAAAAAATGCTAGCCCCCATGGTAAGGAATTGAATATTTCGATAACCCCCTGCCCCCCCCCCCCCCCCCCCACTTCCAAATATAACAATTTTCTAGCCCCCCCCCCCCCCCCCCTTCCAGAAAAAGAAGAAAAAAACTGTATTCTTATTCATGACCCCCCCCCCCCCCCCTGGTTCAACATTCAAAACAAATGTGACCCCCCCTTTTATCTAGTAATTTTTTAATGACCCCCCTAATTCCTCCGCCCCCCCCCCCTCCCCTCCTTAAAAATGAATGTTCCCTTAAATTAAAGCTGAATGCAGAATGATACAATTAAAAGCTTAATTTTGTACAGATGGTTTAGGCTGCATGACTTGCTCAACAAAATTGTTCACGGCATCAATGTAGTCATTCGTGTGGACATAGAAATGTGACACATGGGGCGACTTGTCCCAGCACTTTGAGGTCACATCCATACCAAGGTTGTTTTTCCAGTGGTCAGCAACAGTCTTGCACCGTGCCGAATCACTGACTTCGTCACTTTTCGAGAACAAAAACAATGAAGGGGACTGGACAGGATTGTTGTAGAATAGTTCCGATCGCTCCAAGTATATCTTGGACGTGTGTTTTTCTGTGGCTTTGAGGTATGCTTTAATTGTATTCTTCATGAGTGAACGAAGAACTGGATTTTTGAGAGCAGCATTTGAAATTCCATGAGGAATCCCTTGAAAATCAACAGGACTGTCGAAAACCTGGCCACGAATCCTCTCTTTTACTGAGGAATACTTGTTATTGTTAATGATTTGGTTTATTACTTGGCTGTATAAGTATCCACCCACGGAGAACCCATGCACTAGTAATGGGCTTTTTTGGGTGTCTGAGGTGGTCAGGCGGTCAAGTACTTCAATTGCAGTCTGTTCAGCCTTCTTTGGTCTCAGTACCTTTAATAACAATAGCAATCAAAATATGTTAATACGGTAATACTAATAAATGAATATAGCGATTATAATACAAATTATCAATCATTTTATAAATAAATATTCAGTACGGCATTTGCACTTGTCTAACAGGTGAGGCGACCCTACCCCCTTCCCCCCCCCCCAAAGATGTGCAGTTGTGTCAAATAAACTCCAGAAATGAAAAGAGCACCTTGATATCAGTAAGAATGCAAAGCTTGGCAGGAAAATCTTTCATTAAAATTTTAAGCAGGAGGTTTTTTTACTAAATACACCAGTTTTACATTCAATGGAAACCACTGTTTTTGAAGACAACAGACTCAATTGCACAGCCTCGTTTATAAGTCAGCTATTCATAGACACCATTAAAAGTCTGTGGCATTGGTATTATTCAACTTGTACATGTGATACCAAGTCCAGGAGTCAAACCCAAGACCCCAGAGTTGAGAGGCAAGTGCGATACTGCTACACCATACCATTTTCTCTGATTACCTCTGTCACTTCCAGTTTTACTGTCATAACGTCAGCTCCATGTTTCTGGTAAATACTGCCATATTTTTCTAGATGGCGGCTCTTTGCAAGCAACCATCCAAATAGCACAACAATAGGCTTGACATTGTCATCTTTTGTTAGTTCTGGTGGACAAGGGTGAAAGTCCAAGGAAGATCTGTTGGATGGAGTGCTGTGGAATGCTCTAGTAGACACTGCAGCTGTGAAGCCTGGCTTGATAATCTTTTGAATCAATTGATGAAAATCATTATCAGTGATCGAAGGATGAAGGCAAATATGATGGTAATATTGATGACAATAATGGTGATGATTGTGATAGTGGTGGTGATGATGTTGATGATGTTGGTGATGATGGGTGGTGATGATGATGACAGACGGTGACAATGATGGTGATGGATGATGTCAACGATGATGATAATTGTAATGACAATTTGTATAACAGCATCATCATTATTCATTTATAGAATTATTATCATCTTCATCCTCACCATCAATTAAATGAAGAGATAAAATATATAACTTACAAATTTTGTAAGTAATGTTTACAACATGAGCGGCCGTGTTGTATGGGCTTTTACAATCTCGAGCCACAGGCGAGAGATTGTAAAGCCCATACAACATGGACGCAAATGTTGTAAATGACTTGTGAAATTCAATAATAATAATTAATGAAGATAATGATTTCTGAGGAATAGATTTCAAAAACAGTGTTATTTAGGAAAATATAGTTTGATATTTTATAGGAGCATGCGTACAATGTTTTTTGACGTCACACATTGTTTGGTACGGGCATCCAACATTGGTTATTGTGCTTAGGTTAGCAAAGCAAGATGCAGGGTTTTTTATCTAGTTGGTGGGACTAGCTTTTGAAAAGGCTCTGGGAAACCATCTTCCTTAAGCCGGACCCACAGGTTTATTAGTATTCTGTATCTGATACAGAATACTAATAGATCTATACAATCACAGTAGTTGTATCTTGATACACTCACTAGTGGTTGTATATTTTGATACAGATCACTAGTGATTGTATCAATTTACATGACAATTGTTACTTGTGTTGTATGCAGCTTTACAGGCCATCCACGTGACTGGATTGCAAACATTTCATAGGTCAGAAAGCTCATGAATTATTAATGAATTTTACAATGAATTATAACTACAAGTACATACTGTACATTATTTACTGTATATTAATTACATCTGCAAAGGGTTAGACTTTCAAGTGGCTCGGATGACCACTTTAAATGGCGGTCCCATCTCTCCACACTTCATCACTAACCAATATCGGAGGGACGTAAAAGAACCACTGAGGACGTAAAGAAACCCTGGCAGTGACCACCCTCAGTGTCTACACCTTATACTAACCACCTCTCATGATTGTAAAGCACCTTTGATTATATCCATATAGAAAGGGCGCTATATAAATAATAAATCATTAATTAAATCATTATACAGATTATGAAAATAAATCACAAATTATTGCATCTATTAATAAATATTC
Source organism: Anthopleura sola (assembly GCA_023349425.1). Lineage (NCBI taxonomy): Eukaryota > Metazoa > Cnidaria > Anthozoa > Actiniaria > Actiniidae > Anthopleura > Anthopleura sola. The sequence continues at coordinate 101,431 of JALHLI010000052.1, read as the reverse complement.
AAGTATATGGTAATAACAATGGTGTTAGAGTGAATTTAGTCTCCCTGTTGAATAGTAAAATAGTAAAAAATTTTCTACCTTAGATATTTAGGTGACGTCACCTAAAATAGTAAATGCGCACCAATTGAAAGTTATGTGAATGCAGGGGGCTTATTTGACCAAAGAAACAGTGTGAAGAGAGTTGATTATATATATTGCTTTTCCCCCTGATCTCAGTAGCCATTTACACATTGATTCAAATTCAAGTGACATTAGTTAGAAAATACTTACTTCTCTAAGTAAGGTGACGTCAACTATTCAACAGTTTGACTAAATGATAGGGATGATGATGCATATATGATGATGACAGGTGATGATGATCATGATGTTGGTGATAAAGATGACAGATGTGATGAAGATGGTTAAATTCAATCTCATACATGCATGTAGATGTTATTATTGCAACACACAAAAGAACTAATAATGTAATCAAAAAATGATTGCAAGCACCACTGGATATCAATGAATTTGAATGCATTTTTAGAAGCCAAATTGTGGGACCAGGCATTTTCCTTTCATCATTCCTAAAAAAAGGATCTGTCTTATTCAGACATACATGTATGCTCAGTATTTAACATAAATATATTACATCTATTCTCGTAATTGCGACCCAGACAACTAGCTAAGATTCAAATCCTCTTGGTTTTTGGTTTCCATCAATCAAATTTTCAACGTTCTGATCTAGAAAATGTGTGAATTGACGGCAGCCAAAAACCCAGACAACTTAGGCTGTGTTGGTATATAGTGTATATAATCACAAAAATGGGAGTTATAGTTTTCACTTTTCTTTTGATATGCATCAGTGGATTTTGGATATATTGATTCCAAGTTACATGTAAATGTATACATATGTCTGTCATAAAAAATGATATTTCAACTGTAGTGCTGAAAGTCTTCATCAGAAGAAGATAGGTTTTTCTTTGGGTTCTGCAGATTTTTTTTATCTCTTCACAAAAATCAACTTCTAGATTCCAAACTGAATTAGGTCGCAAAAATGCTACCTATAATCTACGAACACCGCATGCTGATTTATCACTTATTCATTCAGTGTTCCTGTGTTATCACATGTTGACCACGCTGTGATAATGCATGAAAAAATAAAAAGATGTATTCAAAAATAATTCTGAATTAACAGTGACTCTTAATAGCTTTTAATAAAAGATTTATGTCGCTTAGAAATTATTCTAACATTAGTTATTCGTTAATACATGATCAGAAAAAAAAATTTTGTTTAAAAGTAAGCTTATAGATTTCATCAGCACACAATTATTTATTTATTGCCTAAAAATAAAACTTGTTTTTTGGATAAAAATTAATTCCAAGAGAACAGGTATCAAAGTACAAATTTTACTAATGACGAAAGTAAAAATATGTTATTTTTAAATTTCTTTCAAACAGCACATGACTAAATGTAAAGAGGGGATCAATGTCTACTAGCAAACAGTGTCAAATATTATTTATAGCTTACCTGTAGTTGTTCAATAAATTCAAAATAATATACTACGGAGCCAAATTATTAACCATCACATTCAGCTACCTACCTCTAAACTCACTCTTTTCACGGACATCTTTTTGGATATAACTTAATAACAAATGGTTGTTTTGAAGCACTGCGATCAAAGTGCTCGAACGTGTATTTTCTTTTTTTTTCCTTTGGACTTTGCCTTGCAACGCAGGGAGCCCAAAGACTTGTTTTGATTGGCGAAACAGTCAAGCGTGACAATGAGTGTTGCCCTTGAATAACCTTGAGGCAAGACGCTACCACAGAAAACCCAAATATCATTTTTATGATGAAAAAACTTTGCCGTTCGCTATCTTGAGAAATTTGATTTTAAACTTCTTCTTAAAATGTCGCACAAGCATTACAAATGTCTACTGCTGCGAAAATGACCCAATAGAAGTTTTTGCTACAACGAACCTTTTCGATATCTTCAAAACTGCGTGCGGCTGGAACAGACCTTTTTGTTTTAACACTATTTTCGACTTTATGCACACGTGCTGAAGTCGTGCTGCTGGAACACACGTTATTTATTTAACACTATTTTGGACTTTGAGCACTTTGTGAGTTCAAAGATCGTACGGAATTTGAACATCTTTAGAATTTAAAAAAAACAACTGAAATGCTTGTATTGTAATGCTTGTTGTAATTCACAACGAGTCGGGCCAACGAGTACCAAGGGGAGAGGCTTGGATGGGGGAAGGGGGGGGGGGGGGGCTCGAGCTCCCCCCCCCCCCCCCCCCCAAGCCCAGTTTTCCCTAGAAAAGTAATAGCTCAAATCAAGAAATATTTTATCATTCCACTATTTTCCTCATGCAGAATCAGTATTGAAAGCATTAAAAAAGTTCATATGCACTTAAAGGTACAGTGCTTTCCCAATAGGCCATTTTCGAGATATTACTGCTTTAGCACAATACAACGAGGCTCTCAACAATAACTCACCAACAACAACAACAAAATTATATTTATAACCTTACAGCGCTACGCGCCTTACCGTGGCCACCCTGCCAAAGTTTCGTACAAGTACGATAAATCCATAAATCACTTCTTGCAAAGAATTTCCACATGAAAAAGACTGCCTACGAAAGTATTAAGTGTTAGCAAACCAAAAGAGCAAAACTGGTTTTAGAAATAGAGATTTTTAAGCATTTTCTTCAAGTTCTTGCCCCGAAGTTCAAATATTTGCGGTAACAACAAAGCAAGTTCACATGCAAATTTACAGATTCTCGCTTTCTGATTGGCTAACTTGTAAAAAAGTTTGTTGGGTGGCTACGGTAAGGCGCGTTGCGCTGTAATTATTACGATGTCTTCAAGAAAAAAATGGCTAAAACTTACAAATTGGTTGCTAGCTAATTACAATAACCTGGAGGCTAGTCTAGGTAATTAGCTACCGGTATATACAGTATTGACTACGAATGGTCGGGACAAATAGGATGAAAAGAGAAAGGAAAAAATATAAGCAATCAGAATAAATAAAGGATATTACATGGGCGCGCGGAGATACGAAATTTATCTTCGAGTGTTGAAAAGATCTCTCACGAGTGAGCGCAAGCACCCATGTAATATTCGGTTTATCATATAATTATCAATGAAAAAGAAAAAAAAAGCTTTTTCGAGCTTTTCTCTGCTATGAGAAGTAGGTAACCACTAATAGTGACGATAGTTGCACATGCGAAAATAACATGTTTTCTTCACATGTGAAAATATCAAAATTTTGAAATTGAGAAACTATAGGTATTCCATTGATAATCATATAATAAGAAGAAATATTATAAGAAAAGCAAATTATAAATTATAGATAACAAGGTCAAAAACATTTGACAATTAAAAAAGGATCAAGAACTACACCTAATTATACAGGTATATAATTGTCATTAATAATATAAGACATTAAATAATTAAAGAGAATATTTTTTTGAGTAGATTTTTCAGTTTCATTTATAATTCTTATTTCTGAAAGCCATTGCCTTTAAATATTTCTTATAATTTTTTTTTTTTTTTTTTTTTTTTTGGTAAAAATAATATTCAGGGTCTAATAAAGTTGCTATTATTCTTGCGTGCAACATTAAACCAAAACATCAACATTTGAACACCCACATTTATTGTTTTGTTGATGTTATTGGTTTTATCCTTGTAAATTAAACGGGAAAATCAAGATTTGCCTTGTTCTGTTCTTTGATAATATTGGTGAAGCAATGTTGAACAATTTTTTGTTGCTTTTTTGCTTTGTTTTGCTTTGTTGTTTTTGTTTTTATTCTTCGATGGCACAAAATTCTCAGGTGCATTAATTAGATAACTGACAATGAAATCAATAACAGATTATTGGCAAGAACGTCATTATGATTCAGAAAAATATAGTCCACTTCTCGCTATGTTTTTTAACTGAATTGGTCTAACATTTAGACTCTTGGATAGATAAGTGGGCTTCATTTTTTTTTTAGCCTACGTGCCGTTCTCTTGCAATTTTTTTATGTCATTGTTAAGGAGGCTCGAGACGGTTCTCCTTGAACGTGCGTATACGCGCGCTCTTAAATGACGTAGTACAATCATTTGAACTTACGAAATAAAAATATTTTAAGTTCAAATTATTTTTCGCAGAATTATGAAAAGCGCTTTAATATAGTATATAAAGTTAGGTCAGTCTGTTATCTAACATTTCTGTTGGACAAGATTCTTAAAGACACCAACAGTAACTTAAGCAACTTGATTCATGGATTAGATATGTGAACAATAATATCGACCGCTTGGTTGCCATGGAAATGAGAAACCCTTTCAATTTTGATATTTCATTATTAGATAGAATTTATTAGGTATTTGCAGCAGTCTAACAAACTTGTCATCCTCCCAGGATCGAATTCCGATTAGGAAATATTTGGAAATAAAAAATGGCAGAACTTGGAGAAAACTTTCGAGGCATAATAGAAAACCAAGTAAACAAAAAACTCTACATTAAAAGGGTTGAGAGGCGACGCAAGCAGCTAATGCTTTCCCAATTAAGCCATGACAAAATATAAGAGCATAACTTAAAAAAAAACGGATACATAAACACAAAAAACAAACTATTTATGGATTTGATTTCCATATATCTAGCAAAAACACTTCTGGATGAAAGTTAAAGAATAAACTAAGTGCTTTTTGTCAGTGGTAAAGATTTATATATGTCATTGTTAAAGTTGTTGACGAATTATCAATGATAAGGACGCTCATCATCTCTGATTGCCTCATTCCCAAACAGCTTTTTTTAACTGAAAAGAAAGAAAGAAAGAAGCGAATAAAACAAAGTAAATAAAAAATAAAAAAATGCCGGGAACCAAACTTTGCACACACAAAAAATAACTCTCAAACTAAAAAAAGCGATGGACATCTACTTTAAACATTATTTTTGAAGACAACTAAAAATATTTGAAGAAAGTTTTAAAAATAAGTTCAAAATTATGCAGGATTTTGTTAGTTTAATGAACCGAAAATCGTTCTCAAATTACGAAAACAAAAACATGCCCACATACAACGTCAGAAGTCCATAACTAGAAATGTGCGTCTGGTATTATAAGATCTAATTATTACGTTTTTATCAAACTTTCTCAAAAGATTGCCTTTTACCTCGGTTGTTTTATGAAATTCAAAGAAAAATATGAAGTCCCTGTTTTGCTTTGTTGTTTTTGTTTTTATTCTTTCGCAGAATTATGAAAAGCGCTTTAATATAGAATATAAAGTTAGGTCAGTCTGTTATCTAACATTTCTGTTGGACAGGATTCTTAAATTAACACACCAACAGTAACTTGAGCAATTCACAAAATTTTCTCAAACTTGATCCATGGATTAGATATATGAACAATAATATCGATCGCTTGGTTGCCATGGAAATGAGAAATCCTTTAATTTTGATATATAATAATAATAATAATAATAATAATAATAATAATAAAAGGTCTTTATTTCATAAGATAAAATCACATATCCTATGTTACAATTTAAAAGCTAAAAAGGGGCAAAAAAATACAGAAAAAGGTTTCAAGATTGACTACTTTCTAAGCTGGTATCTGGTGTTTATACAACGGATAATCATATATCATAATTATCTATAATTTATTAGTACGTAATTTATTTTTCGAATTCGTCGAAGAGAAGCGAGTGATCATTTTGCTCATTCTCCCGAGCAGCCAGAGGTCTTGTTTAATATTAAGAACCGATCGTGGGTCACTCGGAATTAATCGGTAACTTTCTTCATGAGGTCCCGAAGGAGAGAAGAGGAACAAGGTACGAAGGTAGCCTTAATCCTATTGTTTTCAGTCTGCCGAAATCCGTACTAGGTTTACGTCACTGCTATGGACAGTGATGACAGATTTTCGAGTTTTCGAAATTTTTTTTAGGAAGCTATCTTATTCAGAATTTAACGCTGATGCCTCCCGATGCCTCGCAATTAATAAATATTGAATAATATATATATATATATATATATATATATATATATATATATATATATATATATATATATATATATTTAACAATTAGAAGACGAACTCGAGATTTCTATCGGCTGATAGTTGACGAGGGGCTCCGGCCCCGAGTCAACTATCAAAGCCGATAGAAATCGAGAGTGAGTCTTCTAATTGTTTTAGTAAAATTCTCAACGAAACTATTTCTATTTCTTCGTAGGAAACTTCACAAAGGGAAAGGAAGGGAAAGGGAAAGCCGCCATTTTTTTCAAAACAAAGCCGGCTTTCTCTACCCACTATCTATCGGCTGATAGATAGTGAGTACGTTAGCCAATCAGAATGCAGGATTTGCAATAGTATAGTAGTAGAATTTTACTAAATATATATATATATATATATATATATAAAGACTGAAGGAGATCTGTTGCTAAGACGTTGAAAGCAGATACACCTACAGTGCTCTGGAATGCAATTTTAAAAGAGATATTTTTGGGAACCAATTAACAACTTGTTTAAAGTGTTTTCGTCTGAAAACTGTTTTTGCTTTTAGTGGTGCTATTATCACAGTATTCAATTGGATGTTGTTTCCTTAGAAGGGCACGTTCATAGCTTTTGTTTAGCCAATGTTTGGTATAAATAGAAGTAAGAGGTGAGGTGTTAATCACTGAGGATCTCCTGTTAGAAGCAACCTTTACTGAAGGTAAGTAAGCGATGAGATCAAGATATATTCACGTACATTATCTGCAAAGTGAACTTTAGAACAGTAGTTAAGCAATGCCAGAAATGAAAAGGACGGCAGGAAGGAAGAAAAATTAGCTAACGAACTAATGGACAATCGAAGAAAACGTAAATGATTAACTAAGGAAAGACATGAACGACTGAGCGAAGAAAGAAACGGTGAAACGAGAAAAGGAATGAACCTCCGAACAAACGGGCAAAGAAACCAACAAAGAACAAATGAACGACGGAACAAAAAAAAAAACGGTTCAACGAACAAACGAAAGTAGGAGGGAAGAGAAAAAAAGTGAAAATATTAAGGAAGTGTTAATTTTAACACTTTTTCCCGGTTCCCGGAGAAAGATTTGCCGTTAAAAGCCCGGTCATCACGGCTCCGTTATTTTTGACCACGTTCATAATGTAGACATGATTCTGAAATCGAGCCTTTATTAGTTTGATACAAAATAGATAGTATAACTTTATTCCTAGTGAATTATACGTAAATTCGTACCAAGTGCATGTTCGAAAGGCAAATGTCCTCCAAACGTTTGTGCCGAAAATGCAATTATTATCTTTTTTCGTTTAACTTGTAGGTGACGTGATTCACTATGGAGACCCACATACTTATGTTGGTAGCTATCTTTGGGATAATTTCTTATTCTCAAGGCAAGTTGTAAATTAAAAAAAAAAAACGAACTAATTTCTTAATCACTCACCCTCCCACTAATCCAGCTTACATAAATCCAACCAGCCAACCAGCCAACAAATCTCTCTCCCTCTCTCTCGCTCACTCTCTGCCTTCTTCCTTCCATCCCTCTATACCTGACTAAATCACTTACTTTTTCATGTATATCTACAGCATCCCTGCCTCCTACCCAGTGCAAAAGAACCTACGAAAAAGTTGGTGGCTTCAATGACAGGGCGGACAGAGCAATGCCTCAATTACTCCTCAATGATCGTAATGTAAACAGTGATAAGAACGACGGTCATGTACTGGACATGAAAGCGTTCGAGGCATCAATACACAGGTGAGCATTTCCAGGAGGGGCAGACAGTCTTTTTTAAGGTAGTGAATATTCTGGTTTGGGAAGTGTTTGCAAAATTACACATGCATGAAAAGTGACAGGATGCTTTGTTTTGTTTCAATGTCGAGAGCTGAAAAACACTTTTATGCATAACATAATCCTCATTAACTGTTTACCATGAACACCTTTCAGTCTGAGTTTCTATGATTTAGTTTTGATTGAACCCAAGAACATTTTTGAATTTGGTGTATACTAGCGCGCGCGTTTTGGCCCCAAAGTTCCCGCCAACTGAGGAACACCGAGTACCATATAAACAATGGAGAGAATAATTAAACTATATTTAGAGTGCTTTACATTATAACTGACTGGCCAATTTAAAAGGAAAAAAAGGCCATTTTATCCAGAGTTTTCCCTATTTTTATATCCCTTCCAAGAGAGTAGTTGAATCGATGTAATTTAATTAGGAATTAATTGCGCTTGGTCTTGTTGGACACTTCTGATTGATAACATAATTCTCTTTATGAATGGACCGGTCTGGCCGGCAAGTTCCGACTAATGGAAAGCATCCTTAGTCACACTGCTATATCGACATGAAATCAATATAGAATTTTCTTGCAAAACAAATATGCGTATATAAAAGCAAAACTCCTTGTATATAACTTGTATGTATAACTTTATTTAAACACCTTGGGTGGGCTACGCCCTTTCCTTTCCCTCCTTAAGGCACTGACTTGACATGTGTTGTTGTAATGTTTCTTGATCATCAGCTTAGCCTGTCGATGCGCTGCAAAGGTCAAAGAAAAGGGATACAAAGTATTTGGTCTACAGTACCTCGGGGAGTGCTGGAGTGGACCCACTGCTGAGTACAATTACTCTAAGTATGGCGCGGCTGAAGCATCGAAGAGCTTCCAATTCGCTGGCAACCCTCCATGTAACATATCCAACGAACAAGAGTGTGTTGGTGGTCGTTGGATTAACTATGTCTATCGGCTAAAAGAAAGTAAGGAGAACTATTCGATCATTTCTTGATTAAAAATGAGCACGATAGCCCTTGCCGCAGTTGAGGCCCGCGGCCCAGCGGTATACTTAATGAGTGTACATCGAATAAGTCTATCGCGTCGAGCTCACGATAAATTTCAAGAGAAATTATGCGAGATATAAGGACTTTACTTTATGTTAAGCTAATTTCTACAAGTATTTTGCTTTCTTTGTTATAGAAATGAATGTTAAATATTGTAAAGCTTTCGGTCGTGAGAATCAAAACTCAAAACTAGAATAGCCGGTTAGACATTATCTTCGTTGAAGTCACTTTGTAAATTTGTAAATTTACATGTAGTGGTCAACTAAAATATGAATTTAGAAATTTATACATATATTGGCATTCGGTCAATAGTGCTTCGCTCTCGCAGTAAATTAACTTTGCAACTATTTTTTCACTCCATATTCGAAAAGCCATAGTTCAAAGCTTGAATAAGTAGTATTTCTACTTGATTTTCTAATAAAAAACTGAATCTCAAGTTGTATGAAGAAAAAAAAATTAGGTAAATGTGCTTCAAATTTCATGTCGTACATCCACAATATCTAATGGTACTGTTTGAGACAATATGATTCTAAAAGTGATTATCTCTTCCTCCAGAAACCTGCCGTACTCCTCTTGGCCTTGAATCGCATGCTTTGGCCGATTCCCAAATCCTTGCCTCTTCTGAATATAATTCCGCTCATCGGGCGGCCAACGGAAGGCTTCATTTCCGGGCCGGTGCAGGACGAACGGGAGCGTGGTCCGCAAGAACCAATAATGCTGAACAATGGTTTCAAGTAGACTTCAAAAAATTGCTAAAATCACCAAAATAGCTACCCAAGGCCGCCAGGATGCTAACCAATGGGTGAAGAGTTACACACTTTCCTATAGCAGAGATGGCGTGTTCTGGAGCACGTATACAGCAGAGGTAAGTAACATCATATTAAGCTATTTCAAGAATACGCCACTTGTGTTATGGTTAAATAGATATTTCGTAAGGTTAATGAAAAAAAGGCTCATGGACAAAGGGGTATTTCTCTATATTGGTTACAGGTGTTTACTGGAAATTCTGATCGATCAACTGTTGTCAGCCATGAGTTGAAACAAGTGATATACGCTCGATATCTGCGAATTCATCCACGAAGTTGGCAAGGACACATTTCCATGAGGGCCGAGGTTTATGGGTGTACTTCAGGTAAGAATCAATAACACTGGAGAATCTTGGTTATCATTCTCTTTGTTTAAGTGATGTACAAGACCATTAATGAATGGTCAATTTTAACACATCTTTCTCATTTGACCAGGCTTTCATGTTCCTGCTGAAACTTGTGTATCTGTCCTTGGAATGCAGACAAAAACCATTCCTGATTCCAATATCACAGCCTCTTCTATGTGGGATGCTAACCACTCACCATCCCGGGCAAGACTCGGTACAGTTAGAGAGGGTAGCAAGACAGGCGCATGGTCAGCAAGGAGGAATGATGCTTACCAGTGGATCCAAGTAGATTTTGGTCGATTTGTCAAAGTATCCCGTATTGCAACACAAGGTCGTCAAGATGCTAACCAGTGGGTAAAATCCTATACAGTCCAATACAGCGTTGATGGAGGTCATTTTAAAGACTACAAAGGAGGCCAGGTCTTAATGGCAAACAGTGACCGAAACACCATAGTTGGTAATAATTTGGAGCCTGCCATTATTGCCAGATATATCAGAATCCGTCCCAAATCTTGGTCTGGACATGTCTCCATGAGATTCGAAATCTACGGATGCACTAGTGGTAAGTCATGGAAGCACGAGTGTGAAAGCGTAGCGACAACCACTTCTCACAGCTACGTTCCGTGTAACCGTGTTTTAAGCCCTCACTTGGAACCGGGTCGAATTTACGGCGTCGTGTTTTTCTGTTCTAGCGTAGCTCTTACAGTCAAAACGCCTTAAGCGCACATGCCGAGAATCCATTAATGAATTTATTATTCGAATATTGAGTTTATTATTCACTCTGAAACCAAACACAAAAAAAGAGTTCATGGGGTACGCTTGAGCTGTTTTGACTGTAATTGAATGACAATACCTTCCAGATTCATTCATAGATTGAATTATTGCATTCAGTTGCTTCAGACGTCAGAGTGAAATTTTCAGTGTTTCTTCTCTAATATGATCGTTCAATTCTGTTTCATGTTGAAGGATTTGAAATTCCTACCGGTCCAAAGTGTGGATATGCTCTTGGTCTTCAATCGCATGTTGTGAGCGATTCCCAAATTCGTGCCTCCTCTGAATGGAATTCCGGTCATCGGGCGGCCAATGGAAGACTTCATTTCCGTGCCGGTGCAGGACGAACGGGAGCGTGGTCCGCAAGAACCAATAATGCTGAACAATGGTTTCAAGTAGACTTCAAAAAAATTGCTAAAATCACCAAAATAGCTACACAAGGCCGCCAGGATGCTAACCAATGGGTTAAGAGTTACACACTTTCTTATAGCAGAGATGGTGTGTTCTGGAGCACGTATACAGCAGAGGTAAGTAACATCATATTAAGCTATTTCAAGAATACGACACATGTGTAATGGTTAAATAGATATTTCGTAAGGTTGATGAAAAAAATGATGATGAACAAAGTGGTATTTCTCTATATTGGTTACAGGTGTTTACTGGAAATTCTGATCGATCAACTGTTGTCAGCCATGAGTTGAAACAAGTGATATACGCTCGATATCTGCGAATTCATCCACGAAGTTGGCAAGGCCACATTTCCATGAGGGCCGAGGTTTATGGGTGTACTTCAGGTAAGAATCAATAACACTGGAGAATCTTGGTTATCAGGTTATCATTCTCTTTGTTTAAGTGATGTACAAGACCATTATTGAATGGTCAATTTTAACACATCTTTCTCATTTGACCAGGCTTTCATGTTCCTGCTGAAACTTGTGTGTCTGTCCTTGGAATGCAGACAAAAACCATACCTGATTCCAATATCACAGCCTCTTCCATGTGGGATGCTAACCACTCACCATCCCGGGCAAGACTCGGTACAGTTAGAGAGGGTCGCAAGACAGGCGCATGGTCAGCAAAGCGCAATGATGCTAACCAGTGGATCCAAGTAGATTTTGGTCGATTTGTCAAAGTATCCCGTATTGCAACACAAGGTCGTCAAGATGCTAACCAGTGGGTAAAATCCTATACAGTCCAGTACAGCGTTGATGGAGGTCATTTTAAAGACTACAAAGGAGGTCAGGTCTTAATGGCAAACAGTGACCGAAACACCATAGTTGGTAATAATTTGGAGCCTGCCATTATTGCCAGATATATCAGAATCCGTCCAAAGTCTTGGTCTGGACATGTCTCCCTGAGATTCGAAATCTACGGATGCACTAGTGGTAAGTCATGGAAGCACGAGTGTGAAAGCGTAGCGACAACCACTTCTCACAGCTGCGTTCCGTGTAACCGTGTTTTAAGCCCTGACTTGGAACCGGGTCGAATTTAGGGCGTCGTCTTTTTCTGTCCTAGCGTAGCTCTTACAGTAAAAACGGCTTAAGAGCAGATCCCGAGAATCCATTAATGAATTTATTATTCGAATATTGAGTTTATTATTCACTCTGAAACTAAACTTAAAAAAAGAGTTATCTACACGAGTTTCGATTGGATTCCTCAACAATTGCCATGCCAAGGTAAGAACAACTCCCCAGAAAGGACATCCCTTAGGATTCTAGTTATGAAATGAATGTAACATTTGGAGTCTTCCCCTGATTTTTTCATAAAAACTCAGCGTGAATAATCAAATCAATATCCGAATAATAAAATCATTAATGGAGCTCAGGGGGGACGCTTGAGCTGTTTTGACTGTAATTGAATGACAATACCTTCCAGTTTCTTTCATAGGTTGAATTATTGCATTCAGTTGCTTCAGGCGTCAGAGTGAAATTTTCAGTGTTTCTTCACTTATATGATCGTTCAATTCTGTTTCATGTTGAAGGATTTGAAATTCCTACCGGTCCAAAGTGTGGATATGCTCTTGGTCTTCAATCGCATGCTTTGAGCGATTCCCAAATTCGTGCCTCCTCTGAATGGAGTTCCGCTACTCGGGCGCCCAACGGAAGGCTTCATTTCCGTGCCGGTGCAGGACGAACGGGAGCGTGGTCCGCAAGAACCAATAATGCTGAACAATGGTTTCAAGTAGACTTCAAAAAAATTGCTAAAATCACCAAAATAGCTACTCAAGGCCGCCAGGATGCTAACCAATGGGTGAAGAGTTACACACTTTCTTATAGCAGAGATGGTGTGTTCTGGAGCACGTATACAGCAGAGGTAAGTAACATCATATTAAGCTATTTCAAGAATACGCCACTTGTGTAATGGTTAAATAGATATTTCGTAAGGTTAATGAAAAAAAGGCTCATGGACAAAGGGGTATTTCTCTATATTGGTTACAGGTGTTTACTGGAAATTCTGATCGATCAACTGTTGTCAGCCATGAGTTGAAACAAGTGATATACGCTCGATATCTGCGAATTCATCCACGAAGTTGGCAAGGCCACATTTCCATGAGGGCCGAGGTTTATGGGTGTACTTCAGGTAAGAATCAATAACACTGGAGAATCTTGGTTATCAGGTTATCATTCTCTTTGTTTAAGTGATGTACAAGACCATTAATGAATGGTCAATTTTAACACATCTTTCTCATTTGACCAGGCTTTCATGTTCCTGCTGAAACTTGTGTGTCTGTCCTTGGAATGCAGACAAAAACCATACCTGATTCCAATATCACAGCCTCTTCCATGTGGGATGCTAACCACTCACCATCCCGGGCAAGACTCGGTACAGTTAGAGAGGGTCGCAAGACAGGCGCATGGTCAGCAAAGCACAATGATGCTAACCAGTGGATCCAAGTAGATTTTGGTCGATTTGTCAAAGTATCCCGTATTGCAACACAAGGTCGTCAAGATGCTAACCAGTGGGTAAAATCCTATACAGTCCAGTACAGCGTTGATGGAGGTCATTTTAAAGACTACAAAGGAGGTCAGGTCTTAATGGCAAACAGTGACCGAAACACCATAGTTGGTAATAATTTGGAGCCTGCCATTATTGCCAGATATATCAGAATCCGTCCAAAGTCTTGGTCTGGACATGTCTCCCTGAGATTCGAAATCTACGGATGCACTAGTGGTAAGTCATGGAAGCACGAGTGTGAAAGCGTAGCGACAACCACTTCTCACAGCTGCGTTCCGTGTAACCGTGTTTTAAGCCCTGACTTGGAACCGGGTCGAATTTAGGGCGTCGTCTTTTTCTGTCCTAGCGTAGCTCTTACAGTAAAAACGGCTTAAGAGCAGATCCCGAGAATCCATTAATGAATTTATTATTCGAATATTGAGTTTATTATTCACTCTGAAACTAAACTTAAAAAAAGAGTTATCTACACGAGTTTCGATTGGATTCCTCAACAATTGCCATGCCAAGGTAAGAACAACTCCCCAGAAAGGACATCCCTTAGGATTCTAGTTATGAAATGAATGTAACATTTGGAGTCTTCCCCTGATTTTTTAATAAAAACTCAGCGTGAATAATCAAATCAATATCCGAATAATAAAATCATTAATAGAGCTCAGGGGGGACGCTTGAGCTGTTTTGACTGTAATTGAATGACAATACCTTCCAGTTTCTTTCATAGGTTGAATTATTGCATTCAGTTGCTTCAGGCGTCAGAGTGAAATTTTCAGTGTTTCTTCACTTATATGATCGTTCAATTCTGTTTCATGTTGAAGGATTTGAAATTCCTACCGGTCCAAAGTGTGGATATGCTCTTGGTCTTCAATCGCATGCTTTGAGCGATTCCCAAATTCGTGCCTCCTCTGAATGGAGTTCCGCTACTCGGGCGGCCAATGGAAGGCTTCATTTCCGTGCCGGTGCAGGACGAACGGGAGCGTGGTCCGCAAGAACCAATAATGCTGAACAATGGTTTCAAGTAGACTTCAAAAAAATTGCTAAAATCACCAAAATAGCTACCCAAGGCCGCCAGGATGCTAACCAATGGGTGAAGAGTTACACACTTTCCTATAGCAGAGATGGCGTGTTCTGGAGCACGTATACAGCAGAGGTAAGTAACATCATATTAAGCTATTTCAAGAATACGCCACTTGTGTAATGGTTAAATAGATATTTCGTAAGGTTAATGGAAAAAAGGCTCATGGACAAAGGGGTATTTCTCTATATTGGTTACAGGTGTTTACTGGAAATTCTGATCGATCAACTGTTGTCAGCCATGAGTTGAAACAAGTGATATACGCTCGATATCTGCGAATTCATCCACGAAGTTGGCAAGGCCACATTTCCATGAGGGCCGAGGTTTATGGGTGTACTTCAGGTAAGAATCAATAACACTGGAGAATCTTGGTTATCAGGTTATCATTCTCTTTGTTTAAGTGATGTACAAGACCATTAATGAATGGTCAATTTTAACACATCTTTCTCATTTGACCAGGCTTTCATGTTCCTGCTGAAACTTGTGTATCTGTCCTTGGAATGCAGACAAAAACCATTCCTGATTCCAATATCACAGCCTCTTCCATGTGGGATGCTAACCACTCACCATCCCGGGCAAGACTCGGTACAGTTAGAGAGGGTAGCAAGACAGGCGCATGGTCAGCAAAGCGCAATGATGCTTACCAGTGGATCCAAGTAGATTTTGGTCGATTTGTCAAAGTATCCCGTATTGCAACACAAGGTCGTCAAGATGCTGACCAGTGGGTAAAATCCTATACAGTCCAATACAGCGTTGATGGAGGTCATTTTAAAGACTACAAAGGAGGTCAGGTCTTAATGGCAAACAGTGACCGAAACACCATAGTTGGTAATAATTTGGAGCCTGCCATTATTGCCAGATATATCAGAATCCGTCCAAAGTCTTGGTCTGGACATGTCTCCCTGAGATTCGAAATCTACGGATGCACTAGTGGTAAGTCATGGAAGCACGAGTGTGAAAGCGTAGCGACAACCACTTCTCACAGCTGCGTTCCGTGTAACCGTGTTTTAAGCCCTGACTTGGAACCGGGTCGAATTTAGGGCGTCGTCTTTTTCTGTCCTAGCGTAGCTCTTACAGTAAAAACGGCTTAAGAGCAGATCCCGAGAATCCATTAATGAATTTATTATTCGAATATTGAGTTTATTATTCACTCTGAAACTAAACTTAAAAAAAGAGTTATCTACACGAGTTTCGATTGGATTCCTCAACAATTGCCATGCCAAGGTAAGAACAACTCCCCAGAAAGGACATCCCTTAGGATTCTAGTTATGAAATGAATGTAACATTTGGAGTCTTCCCCTGATTTTTTCATAAAAACTCAGCGTGAATAATCAAATCAATATCCGAATAATAAAATCATTAATGGAGCTCAGGGGGGACGCTTGAGCTGTTTTGACTGTAATTGAATGACAATACCTTCCAGTTTCTTTCATAGGTTGAATTATTGCATTCAGTTGCTTCAGGCGTCAGAGTGAAATTTTCAGTGTTTCTTCACTTATATGATCGTTCAATTCTGTTTCATGTTGAAGGATTTGAAATTCCTACCGGTCCAAAGTGTGGATATGCTCTTGGTCTTCAATCGCATGCTTTGAGCGATTCCCAAATTCGTGCCTCCTCTGAATGGAGTTCCGCTACTCGGGCGCCCAACGGAAGGCTTCATTTCCGTGCCGGTGCAGGACGAACGGGAGCGTGGTCCGCAAGAACCAATAATGCTGAACAATGGTTTCAAGTAGACTTCAAAAAAATTGCTAAAATCACCAAAATAGCTACTCAAGGCCGCCAGGATGCTAACCAATGGGTGAAGAGTTACACACTTTCTTATAGCAGAGATGGTGTGTTCTGGAGCACGTATACAGCAGAGGTAAGTAACATCATATTAAGCTATTTCAAGAATACGCCACTTGTGTAATGGTTAAATAGATATTTCGTAAGGTTAATGAAAAAAAGGCTCATGGACAAAGGGGTATTTCTCTATATTGGTTACAGGTGTTTACTGGAAATTCTGATCGATCAACTGTTGTCAGCCATGAGTTGAAACAAGTGATATACGCTCGATATCTGCGAATTCATCCACGAAGTTGGCAAGGCCACATTTCCATGAGGGCCGAGGTTTATGGGTGTACTTCAGGTAAGAATCAATAACACTGGAGAATCTTGGTTATCAGGTTATCATTCTCTTTGTTTAAGTGATGTACAAGACCATTAATGAATGGTCAATTTTAACACATCTTTCTCATTTGACCAGGCTTTCATGTTCCTGCTGAAACTTGTGTGTCTGTCCTTGGAATGCAGACAAAAACCATACCTGATTCCAATATCACAGCCTCTTCCATGTGGGATGCTAACCACTCACCATCCCGGGCAAGACTCGGTACAGTTAGAGAGGGTCGCAAGACAGGCGCATGGTCAGCAAAGCACAATGATGCTAACCAGTGGATCCAAGTAGATTTTGGTCGATTTGTCAAAGTATCCCGTATTGCAACACAAGGTCGTCAAGATGCTAACCAGTGGGTAAAATCCTATACAGTCCAGTACAGCGTTGATGGAGGTCATTTTAAAGACTACAAAGGAGGTCAGGTCTTAATGGCAAACAGTGACCGAAACACCATAGTTGGTAATAATTTGGAGCCTGCCATTATTGCCAGATATATCAGAATCCGTCCAAAGTCTTGGTCTGGACATGTCTCCCTGAGATTCGAAATCTACGGATGCACTAGTGGTAAGTCATGGAAGCACGAGTGTGAAAGCGTAGCGACAACCACTTCTCACAGCTGCGTTCCGTGTAACCGTGTTTTAAGCCCTGACTTGGAACCGGGTCGAATTTAGGGCGTCGTCTTTTTCTGTCCTAGCGTAGCTCTTACAGTAAAAACGGCTTAAGAGCAGATCCCGAGAATCCATTAATGAATTTATTATTCGAATATTGAGTTTATTATTCACTCTGAAACTAAACTTAAAAAAAGAGTTATCTACACGAGTTTCGATTGGATTCCTCAACAATTGCCATGCCAAGGTAAGAACAACTCCCCAGAAAGGACATCCCTTAGGATTCTAGTTATGAAATGAATGTAACATTTGGAGTCTTCCCCTGATTTTTTAATAAAAACTCAGCGTGAATAATCAAATCAATATCCGAATAATAAAATCATTAATAGAGCTCAGGGGGGACGCTTGAGCTGTTTTGACTGTAATTGAATGACAATACCTTCCAGTTTCTTTCATAGGTTGAATTATTGCATTCAGTTGCTTCAGGCGTCAGAGTGAAATTTTCAGTGTTTCTTCACTTATATGATCGTTCAATTCTGTTTCATGTTGAAGGATTTGAAATTCCTACCGGTCCAAAGTGTGGATATGCTCTTGGTCTTCAATCGCATGCTTTGAGCGATTCCCAAATTCGTGCCTCCTCTGAATGGAGTTCCGCTACTCGGGCGGCCAATGGAAGGCTTCATTTCCGTGCCGGTGCAGGACGAACGGGAGCGTGGTCCGCAAGAACCAATAATGCTGAACAATGGTTTCAAGTAGACTTCAAAAAAATTGCTAAAATCACCAAAATAGCTACCCAAGGCCGCCAGGATGCTAACCAATGGGTGAAGAGTTACACACTTTCCTATAGCAGAGATGGCGTGTTCTGGAGCACGTATACAGCAGAGGTAAGTAACATCATATTAAGCTATTTCAAGAATACGCCACTTGTGTAATGGTTAAATAGATATTTCGTAAGGTTAATGGAAAAAAGGCTCATGGACAAAGGGGTATTTCTCTATATTGGTTACAGGTGTTTACTGGAAATTCTGATCGATCAACTGTTGTCAGCCATGAGTTGAAACAAGTGATATACGCTCGATATCTGCGAATTCATCCACGAAGTTGGCAAGGCCACATTTCCATGAGGGCCGAGGTTTATGGGTGTACTTCAGGTAAGAATCAATAACACTGGAGAATCTTGGTTATCAGGTTATCATTCTCTTTGTTTAAGTGATGTACAAGACCATTAATGAATGGTCAATTTTAACACATCTTTCTCATTTGACCAGGCTTTCATGTTCCTGCTGAAACTTGTGTATCTGTCCTTGGAATGCAGACAAAAACCATTCCTGATTCCAATATCACAGCCTCTTCCATGTGGGATGCTAACCACTCACCATCCCGGGCAAGACTCGGTACAGTTAGAGAGGGTAGCAAGACAGGCGCATGGTCAGCAAAGCGCAATGATGCTTACCAGTGGATCCAAGTAGATTTTGGTCGATTTGTCAAAGTATCCCGTATTGCAACACAAGGTCGTCAAGATGCTGACCAGTGGGTAAAATCCTATACAGTCCAATACAGCGTTGATGGAGGTCATTTTAAAGACTACAAAGGAGGCCAGGTCTTAATGGCAAACAGTGACCGAAACACCATAGTTGGAAATAATTTGGAACCTCCCATTATTGCCAGATACATCAGGATCCGTCCAAAGACTTGGTACGGTCACGTCTCCCTGAGATTCGAAATCTACGGATGTACTAGTGGTAAGTAATAGAAGCACGAGTGTGAAAGCGTTACCACAACCGCTTCTAGTAACTGTTGTAACACGTTGTTTAATCACTGGCGTTAGATCAGTTATAATATATAGTTGAGTGACTTCTTTGTTGTCTTTACAATTGTTTCCTCATCTGACTCTTTCATGTTGAAGGATTTCCTACCTGTCCCAAGTCACGTCTCCTTGAGATTTGAAATATACTGATGTTCAGTTACTATCATTATATCTATCAATTAAATATATTTGCTTCTTTATACTTTGCAGGAATTTAAATGAAAAGAATTCCCTGAATGACAAAGGATTCGCCAACTGCATTTTTAGGATAATAAGAATAGTAGGGTAATAAAGATAATAAGGTAAAAACGAAACTAGATTTTTAATCGCGCTAAGATAACTGTTGTAATATAAACTGATGAAATTCAGCAAGACTTTCGAGGTCTCAGCTAAGAAAATTTCAAAAAAGGATAATTAAAAAAAGTTAAGGATATGGGTAGCTATGGACAATACGGTTAATATGGATAATAATGATAATGATGATGCTGATGTAAAATCATTGTGGGTTTTCTTACGTTAGTTTCAAAGCAACGATTGGTTAGAAGATTCTCGATTCTATTTTTCACATTCCAAATCCTCTTCATTTGATTTTCCCACTTACTTCAGTTTCCTGCCATCAATAATCATAGATGTAAGACTTGTGTATTTTTGAGTTATTTTACTCTTCACTGAACAACATCATTTTTTGACCCTTTTTTAAAAGTGCATTTCTAAACTTTTTCGGCAACCTAGAAAATTCGTGCCGCGGCCAGTTATCTCATGTTTTGGCTTCATTTTTCTTTATTAAATAAAATCAAAAAGAAACTCGTACAAACGCACATGCATAAAAGTATGCTTTAAAAATGCTTTGAAACTGTTCACATTCTTGGTATTCGCGCGAAAATCGTAAAAGAATGAAACTTTCTTCCCATGCATGTTGTTTTCAGGAACAAATCGTAAGTGAACCAATCATTATAAAGCTATAGGTAAAGTAACATTATAGAAGTACAATAATTACTAGTAATAAAGCAAGCAAACAAAAAATGGCTGAAGTTTGATGTATAATTACTTGATAATGTAGCCTGAAATAAATTCAATGCTGCTACATTATTTCTAAACAACAAAATCACAACTAAGAATTCGTACATCTTTGGTTTCAACATTTGACTTTGAGACTTTGAGATGTCGAAAATGTTCGTTATAGCAAAAAGGTCTAATGCCTACCTTCAATCCAAGATTTAATTAAATTTTTTTTTTCAAAAATCAGCTTATAGTTCATGGTCCCGACTCAGACAATAGTGAACCAATCACCATTGCAGCAGTTTTCCCAGTGGAATTAAAATCTAGTCCAACAAACAACTACACAGCATCTGTTTTAAAGAGTACTGCAAGGATTACGAGTCAATTGTATTTCATTTTCACATGACAGCCTACTAAAACAGTGTTTTCATTCTGAGAAATTCTAGTTCATTTGCTGAACTTGTGGGGCATAGCAACGGTAACTAAGGGAAATCACAACCATAAATCTTTGATCCTATCTGAAGCTTCCACGCCGAACATGTCCACTTTACTAAACTTCTTGACTGACCTTTAATATCATCGTCTTCCCTGAATGAATATATTGACATCGCCCAAAAAAAAAACCAACCGACATGCGCAGTAGAAACGTGTCACTCAAACAAAAGCCATATATACGTTTATATCTTTTATACTGTTCTCGAGTTTACAGAAAATTGATAGAACTAGGATTTTCATCATCGATAGCTCACGACTCACGCTACTAGAACAGCTACACTGTTGTAAACTGGGAAAAAATTTATGGACTAAATATTCTAACATTAAATTAGGTTTTGGTTTTACACATTTTACCTCGAGTAAGTTTCAAGTGGCTAATTTTGTGGGAGATGACCCGACCAGCCAACTATTACTCGACTATCCGGGTCTCGAAATCACTTTGGAAGATTCGTATTATCGTTTAAAAAATTCATGAATATTTAATGAGGAGAGCAGAATAGAATCATCGACCATGGAGGAAGTTTTAAATCTGATTAAATATCATCTTCATTTCCATAAACTTTAACTAGGATTTTCTCTGCCAAACTTTGGTTCATTCGTAAAAAAATCAGTAGAACATGTGAACATACACCTAGAGGTTTTTTAAGCTGTTCAATAAACTCGAAGAACATGTTTTATTGGGTCTAAAACCACTCGGCTTCGCCTCGTATTTTAAACCCAGTAAAACACTCCTGCTCGTATATTTAGCAGTACATAATTTGTATAATAAACAGTAATAAAGACTTCACTTCACTTCACTTACCTCGTATATCTTGTTTGAAAGAGCAAACCTTTGTTGATATTTCTGCCAATTTTCAGCTGTGTGGGCCACAATTTCCTTTCGGTTTTACTCACTCGGTTTATGTAGCTATAATGGTTTAAGAAGTGTTCATCAGCCGACGCTCACCAAAGAAAGTTTCGACTTCATTTTCTTCTTTACATCGGCCATTTTGGAAATATCTTGTAGAGTAAATACGTGCCAGGCGTTCTTCGTGGAATATTTTTTGATCGAAAATGACTGGTACCTAGCCTGCTGGCAATGTCTGATGGGGAAATTCCAAGAAATTTGAAAAAAAAATTAAATTCCTTTAAATATCATTATTTTTTTTCTGGAAAATATCAGGACTTGAAATACTCATTAATGTCGTGTAGAATATCTTAAATATTTCTTTTTTTCCTTCCTCTTTTTACCTCAATTGCTTACTATCAATCACGTGACGTTTCTGGATTTGATTGTGGTTGACTGGGGGGGGGGGGGGGGGCAACTAGTGATTCTTAAATCAAATCACATCAAAATAACTCCTTAAAGTATTCTATCTGACTATTTCTACAACATGAAACCACAAAACAAGATACACACACAACCTCCAACATTCTCCAAGCCGGTTAAAACGGAGATACTACCGGAAGTGACGTCTATTGAAAGTAAGCAATACTGATGCATGATACGTACACCAATCACATAAAAACACTCGCCCAAAATTTGTTTTGGTCTTTCTTGCGATTAATGAATTTTGTACTGGATTTGTCATCATTTTAGATGTGATTTTTGTGTAATTTCTTGTTGTTGTTTGGAGCTAGAGATCAACGTTATGATGGTGTGGTCGCTGGCATATTTATTCAATAATAATCAATTAATTTAGTAAGATATTGCCCTTTGACCTGACTGCAAATTTAACACTTTTATCGCTCTTTCATGTTTTGTCATATTGACAAACATAGGGCCTTGCTATTTGGTAATCTAGAAATTCCTAAAAGATTTACGAAATCAGGATTTTATATTTGAGTTTTTATTTAATGATAATTAATTTAATAATCTAATAGAATATTTCTCATTAATTCTTAGTCACATTGACAAACCAATCGGCTATGTTATTTGTTAATCGAGAAATTGCTAGAATGTTCTCAAAATAAATAATGCTTTCAATTTTTTTTTTTTTTTTTTTTTTTTTTTTATTCGCTTCGATGGATTCTTAGCTTGGTGATAATTGCTCTCTCACAAAGACATAATTCTATAATATACCTGAAATATATTTGGTGAAGATATTGATTGCAAAAGGATTGCATAGACTCCTTGCAGCACGTCGGAATGCAGCTCAATTTGGAGGACAAAACAATAGGTTCCATTTCTCAGGAGTTTAAAATTCTTTTGTTTTGTCCTCCAAATTAAATTGAGCTGCTAATTGAACGCTCGTGAAAGGGGTCGTCTACAGGAGCACAAGCTACTTAAAATGCAATAAGCCTTAATTCAGTATTTACAGCATTCTACATGAAGTGATAGTTTAATGAAAAAATATTTCTTGAATTGAGTGTTGCATCTTTAACTGAATTATAAAAATTTACAATTTAAATTAAATATGTTAACTGGAGGCCTTGGGGGATAGGGTTGGATGGACTAGCACAGACATGTCGAAAGTTCCTATTCAATAGTCGTATGACTCGTATAATTAATATATAACTAAAAGTAAATAAAATAAACTTTATTTATACTATAATGATTTAATAATAACATAGTTCTAATGTAATATTCTTAATATATATTTTATTATATTTTATGTTTCGTTTTATATTGCTTAAATTTCAGTTTTAGAGTTTTCTGCACGGCTTCAATGTAAACTTTAAGTTTTTTCAAGTGGATTTCTGTGTTCAATAAATTATATTGTCATAATGATAATAATGGAAACTTTATTTCACTTTTATATTTTTACATAAACAATTGTAAATCTCACTATTATCAGGTAATTTACGATTGACTACTTGGACACATATATATATATACTTTAGGACGAGAAAGCTAAAGAATAAAATACAAAGGAAAAAAAAAAGCAATTCAATTAAGGGGATCTAATACTTCAATAATAATAATAATAATAATAATAATAATAATAATAATAATAATCTTACCCAGTGATTCACTTCTAATAAACAGTTTGAGAATCAATAATATTTGGGATATTTTTCATGATATTGCTCAAGCGCCACTCATCAATTTGAACAAAGACCTAAACGCAAGCATCGATGAGCATTCAGTGATCTTTAGCATTGAACCTTAAAGTTAATTTACTCAATTCTAATAAACAGTTTGGAAGTCAATAACATTTGGGAAACTCTTAGAGTTTTTTATAATTCAAACACAATATTCACAAGAATTAAGAAAATAAACAATAAAAATTACATCAAGAAATATGTTATGAATGTATGTTTGGTTTGGTTCGGAAATGGTTAACTTTAAAACGGTTCGCCAAGTCGACTGACTGATGACAACCACCCACCAGGATAAACTATAAACAGCATTTTGATCAAAGCTTAAAACTTATATTTATCTTAGCTGCTACCTATCTCCTCCAGATATTACCTCGTGGCACATAAGGCCTCCACAGATTCTCTCTAAAAAAAACACTTATATTTACGAAAGTTAAATAAGACACAGTGGTTATGACTTCGACAAAGGATCAAATTATTTTTGAAATTATATTTGAAGAGCGCTAAGGATTGATGATTTTTTCTGTAATTTTTTTCACAAAAATGAGAGTTATTGTGAAATGAAATGTAAAATTGCCATAGTTTGTTCTTCTATTATTAGAGTATTTCATATCCTTCACGAGGGCAGATCCAGGAAATTTTTAAGGGAGGGGGGGGGGGGAGCTTCCAAACGTATACTAAGAAAAACGTGTTGGACCTTTTCACGACCACTCACTACTGACCCTCCCCTCTGTTATTAAAAATTTTGAACGGTTAAAAAACCGTTCAGTGAAGGGTAAGACCAGCCTTAATTCTTTCATAGAACAATAAATTTGAGCCTCAGGTATGACAGGGGGGTCCGGAACTCCCAACAACCCTCCCCCCGGATGCACCACCAACTCGAGGCCTTAGATGGGGGTGGGCTAGTACATGATCAGCGGAAAGAGACTGATGCCGCAGAGAAGCCCACTTAATTGAGGAACATTCTTGCTTCACAAAATAAAATCTTGTTCAGCCGTACACAATTACTTCTCCCTTCAAGCTGCAAAATGACCACAAAATGCGGCAGTCGAATGCAATATCGTTGCTTCGCGTCCTGTAACATCGCTCTCGAGGCCAAGCCCGGTTATGGTTGAAAAATAAAGCGGATTATTCGTGAGATTTTTTTGGAAAATTCGAGAACTCTATCGGCTTTCTTGTATCTAACGGGGAATGCTGAACTTGCCTCTAGCAAATAATAGGAAACAAAAGAACGGTGCATTTTCAAAGACAGCTACTGACCTAGATCTAGTGAACCTAAAAGTTAGTTAATTTACTTTCAATAATTCTTTATAGTTGTTAATAATGTTTGGGTTATTTCATCTAGCGGGGAATGCTGAACTTGCCTCTAGCATGAAGGAAACAAAAGAACGGTGCATTTTCAAAGACAGCTACTGACCTAGATCTAGTGAACCTAAAAGTTAATTAATTTACTTTCAATAATTATTTGTAGTTGTTAATAATGTTTGGGTTATTTCATCTAGCGGGGAATGCTAAAACCTTCTTCTAGCATGAAGGAAACAAAAGAACGGTGCATCTCCACTGACAGCTACTGACCTAGATCTAGTGAACCTGAAAGTTAATTAATTCACTTTCAATAATTCTTTGTTTTATTTGTTTTATTTGACTTAGCCTACTCTTTGCAGAAATAAAAATTAATATATCAACGCATCAGTGAAAGGTTCAGTAATGTTCTAAAATAAGAGAGGCTAGGAATCTATTACAGGTTTTCCCCAATTACGATAGATCCTAAAAACTAAAGATTCTAAAATCTATTATTCTGATGCGATCATATTATAATTAGGCAATCAGTTAGGCAATGTACATAAAAGCTCACAAAGCACTCTGGGAAAGCGAGTTCTTAAGGTGTAGCATGGAATCAATGGAACTATCAGAAAAAAAATACTTTGCCATTTCATCTGCTGAAATCCCTCCAACCCCACAGAAAACGCTGAGGGAAAATTGTTAATAATGTTTGGGTTATTTCATCTAGCTGGAAATGCTAAAACTTTCCTCAAGCATGAAGGAAACAAAAGAGTGGTGCATCTTCTGTGATATCTACTGACCTAGATCTTACGAACCATGAACACTTAATATTTTTATATTTTTTATTTTATGAACTTTCTACTGCTTCAAACCTTCTGAAAATGAAGCACTGAACTCAAATAATCTTATTGTTCAAAATAAATCATATTTCCAATCGATTCACACAAGGGATAAAGGAGAAAAAAAGTATGAAAAAACCTCAAAGTGTTCACGGTTCGAGTGTCCTCACTGTAATTAATATTAAAATTTGAGTTATTCTAAATTTATTTAGAATTTTGAACAAAGGCTTTGATAAGTAGAGGAACGCGTCGGTGAGCATAACTGATCATTAACTTGGTCTCTCACACTGTGTTGTTTCGTTTATCCGTATCCAACCGGTTAATATAAAAAAAGCGATCGCAAGAACTTCGTATGTCATTCTCTCTCGACCTTGAAGTGCATAGCATCTCGTTAGAGGGACTGAAGAAGCAAGAGGTAAGTCAGTAAATAATTGAGGTCTTTTAAAAAGTTGTAGGACAAGAAGAAAAGTCGGATATATTTGGACCAATTGGGACAATGAATAGGAAAGATGAAGAAAGGGATGGGACAGTAACTGATTTATCTGCATGTAGCTTTCCAACAGCGGTGAATTTCACAATGTATAAGTAGTGAACTTGAGGGACTATAAAAGCTATAAACATATACTGAGCCGAGAGTTAGAAGCAAGGTAGGCGGTGCCTGCAGTCGGTTTAGTGTTCTAATGGGAAACAAATTTACGGTGGATTCCACAGAGTGGCGCTTCTTTCACTGAATTGAAATTGGAATCTAGAACTAGATTTTTGCAGACGAGGGAGGAAAACCGGAGTATCCAGAGAAAACCCCTCGTAGCACAGGAAAGAACCAACAAGCAACACTACTCACATACGACGCCGAGTCTGGGAATCGAACATTGATTATCTTAGTGAGAGGCAAGCGCTCTCACGGCTATGCCTGATGCACCCGTATAGAAATGTTATAGAAACTGAATTTTGGTATTATTATAATTATATCCCTGCTTTATTCTTTCGCCTTTCGATTTTTGATGTCTCTAAATGGTTCAAATACTTTTGGTATTCTATCAAATAACACTGCATCATCACATCACAAATATTTGCTTTCCATGGATCTATGTGTCTGGACTGATAATAATACAATCGATAGAGATGTTTATGTCTTTCCAAAATGACTGGCAGGTAGTGAAGGGTTTCTTTGAAATAAACGGCATTCCATGGAAAGTGATAATTAGAATTTCATGAAATCACAAGGGGACCTCAGATTCGGAAACATAGCAGAATAGCAGTTCGAAAGACTTAAAGTGGACGCTAAGACTTTTTAGTGAATATTAGCAAAACATGAGGTATGTGAGAGAGCTCCAGACTTCACGGTCCTTTGCTGTTCTCTCCAAGAATTGTTTACTTCTCACGGCCCACGCCTATGTTAATTAAAAAGTAATCTGCTCTCTGCATTGCTTCAGTGCTTGGTGATTCTCTTCATAAGCCGATTGTTTCCTCTTGCAGGGAAAGGAATGTATCAGTGTCAAGACAGCAAACATTCTAGTCTAGATCTAATTATGGTTGACTGCATTTTGCTTTTTTATACTTATTTATTTCCCACTAGCTCGCTTGTCCTTATTTTATTTTATTCTATTGTACTCTACTGTACTCTACTGTACTCTACCTTACTCTAATGTACTCTACTGTACTCTACTGTACTCTACTGTACTCTACTCTACTCTACTCTACTCTACTCTACTCTACTCTACTCTACTCTACTCTACTCTACTCTACTCTACTCTACTCTACTCTACTCTACTCTACTCTACTCTACTCTACTCTACTCTACTCTACTCTACTCTACTCTACTCTACTCTACTCTACTCTACTCTACTCTACTCTACTCTACTCTACTCTACTCTACTCTACTCTACTCTACTCTACTCTACTCTACTCTACTCTACTCTACTCTACTCTACTCTACTCTACTCTACTCTACTCTACTCTACTCTACTCTACTCTACTCTACTCTACTCTACTCTACTCTACTCTACTCTACTCTACTCTACTCTACTCTACTCTACTCTACTCTACTCTACTCTACTCTACTCTACTCTACTCTACTCTACTCTACTCTACTCTACTCTACTCTACTCTACTCTACTCTACTCTACTCTACTCTACTCTACTCTACTCTACTCTACTCTACTCTACTCTACTCTACTCTACTCTATTTCTTAATATTTCTCGTTTTTGTCACTAGATATGGATATGAAAAGCCTGCTGCTTTTGGGATTCACGGTTTTGGTATTCATCGTCTGTTCTAAAGGTAAATATCCTTTATTAATTTTTAAAGTCTTAAGACATTGTTATTTATGAAACTTAAAGTCGCACAAACACAGCACACCATGTCACACCACATTACATCACATCACGCCAGACCATGTCACAACACACCATGTCACACAACATCACATCACGTCACATCAATATCACACCACATCACACAACACAACACTATGCACATCACATCGCATCGCATCGCATCGCATCGCATCGCATCGCATCGCATCGCATCGCATCGCATCGCATCGCATCGCATCACACTAAACATACGTCTCACCTCCACCACAGCATACCACGATCGAAGCTTCGAATTCATCAATGAAATATCTGACATCACATGACATTGCCTCACATAACGATACGTTTACAGCTTGACGATATAATTGCACATTGTAATGCCCACTTGTTATCTTGAAAGCATCGGAACAGTGCGAGGAATGTAAAGTGGAGTACGAAAAGATTGGGTGCTTTGTGGACAAGTCACCAAAAGAAAGAGCTCTAGCCGAGGAACTGTTGAATGAACGTGACAAAAAAAGCCCTGCTTATAATGGACATTACATCGACTGGAAAAAATACGATGATTCGCTCCGTGGGTAAGTGTGGATTCTAGACTTTTTCATAGAAACATATATAACATTATTTATCGACTGTAATTACACATAAGCGAATCTCGAGATCATACTGGACTATTGTGCGGGAGGTCGTGGTTTCAGTCCTCACCGGAGCAACACTCAGGGTCTTAAAATAACTGAGGAGAAGGTGCTTCCTTAGTAATTACAACCGCAAATATTAATGGTAAGTCATTCAAATATTCTCGGTTAAGGACTTTATACCGTACATAGGCCCTGTCTCCTAACCTTTCCTTAACCTGAAAATGGGGGACATATAAGAACTTGTTGAATTATGTTGTTGAGTGTAAGAGTAGGGGATTGTCTCCCGGTTCAACAGCCTATCCCAATTTGGAGGCACAACACAAATGTACTAACATTTCACTCATGATTGTAAGATGCACGGCTACGAATAGTGCCTTAATATGCAGCCCGCAAAGTCATCCACCGGTCATAATTTTAAACCGCATTGAGACCTTGTGAAATGCGCTATAAAAGAAATCCCATGCATTGGTATTGTTTATTCATAGTCGCCCGCGCTGAATAGCCCACTTCCGAGATTTGCTTTGCTTGCCACGCACAAAGGTATCAGTACAAGGCTCCGTGCTAAATTAGATATATTCTTTTCTCCTGTCACGAATCACTGAGCATTTCGCACGGAGCCTTACACTGAAACCTTTGTGAGTGACAAGCGAAGTATATCTTGGAAGTAAACTATTCGAAGATCATTTAATTCACGGAGACTTTAAAAAGTCTTTTCGTATAATAATATGCAACTATTTACAATCCAGTCTAGCCTGTCGATGCGCTACCAAGGCAAAAGCAAAGGGCTACAAAGTGTTTGGTCTGCAGTTTTATGGAGAGTGTTGGAGTGGACCTGGGGGTGAAAATACCTATAACAAATATGGAGAAGCCGATAAGAAGAAATGCTTCCAAAATATTTACAACGACAACGATCGACACTGCAAGAAGTGCAGGAAGCAAGAATGCGTTGGGGGCAAGCTTACTAATTATGTTTATCGCATCAAAGAGGGTGAGTAGATATCCTATAAATACTGCAGACAGAGAGTGAAAAAGAAAGAAAAAATGAAAAGAAGTCAGTTAAATGGAAACCCACTTTTTTGACTTTTTTTAGTATACAGTCTCGCATCCAAAAAGATTTTGAAAAAATTTAATACCCCCTTTTCGGTTAAACAAGCACATCTGTTAATTATCGATAGACCCTATTCAAAAACATTTGCGTATTTTCATGAATCAAATGTTTACTTAATTGGGGAACTGTTTTGTTACCAACTGAATAATCACTATCACTCACACACACATACTATATTGAATATTCATTACATACTACACTCGACTCACATGTTGATTTTTACGGAGGAAGGAAACAGGAGAAACCGGAAAAAACCCTCGTAGCACAGGAGAGACTGCATATCAAACAAAATCAATTCACATATGGCGACCGCAGGACTCGAACCAGAGACGCGAACCCTTGGAAACACAGTGGTGAAAGACGACGCGTTAGCAACGTACGCCACCCATGCTACCCATGACCCCATGCTACCCATATTAGCTCTGCTGTGAGTGACCCACGCTGTGATACAATAGCCAAAACTTAACTTGGTGGTATGATTTTTTTCAAAGGGATACAATAAAAAAGAGGTAACCCCAATTTATACGAAATCTAGTATTAACTGAATATTCGTATTTTCTCAATGACATGCTAATAAATTGGTAGCTCCAGAAACATGCCGTAAAGCTCTAGGAATGCAAGGAAAAACCATACCTGATTCCAGTATCACGGCCTCTTCCATGTGGGATGCTAACCACTCACCATCCCGGGCAAGACTCGGTACAGTTAGAGAGGGTAGCAAGATAGGCGCATGGTCAGCAAAGCGCAATGATGCTAACCAGTGGATCCAAGTAGATTTTGGTCGATTTGTCAAAGTATCCCGTATTGCAACACAAGGTCGTCAAGATGCTAACCAGTGGGTCAAGTCCTATACAGTGCAATACAGCGTTGATGGAGGTCATTTTAAAGACTACAAAGGAGGTCAGGTCTTAATGGCAAACAGTGACCGAAACACCATAGTTGGTAATAATTTGGAACCTGCTATTATTGCCAGATATATCAGAATCCGTCCAAAGTCTTGGTCTGCACATGTCTCCCTGAGATTCGAAATCTACGGATGCACTAGTGGTAAGTCATGGAAGCACGAGTTTGAAAGCGTAGCGACAACCACTTCTCACAGCTGCGTTCCGTGTACCCGTGTGTTAAACATTCACTTTTGATCGGGTCGAATTTAGGGCGTCGTCTTTTTCTATTCTGGCGTAGCTCTTACAGTAAAACGGCTTAAGAGCACATCCCGATAATCCATTAATGAATTTATTATTCAAATATTGAGTTCATTATTCACTCTTACATCAAACTTAAAAAAAAAGAGTTGTCTACATGAGTTTCGATTGATTTCCTCAACAATTCCATGCCAAGGTAAAAAAAAACTCCCCAGAAAGGACATCCCTTAGGATTCTAGTTATGAAATGAACGTAACAACTTGAGTCTTCCCCTGATTTTTTAATGAAAACTCAGCGTGAATAATCAAATCAATATTCGAATAATGAAATCATTAATGGAGCTCAGGGGGGACGCTTGAGCTGTTTTGATTGTAACTGAATGACAATATCTTCCAGATTCATTCATAGATTGTATTATTAAATTCAGTTCTTCAGGCTTCAGAGTGAAATTTTCAGTGCTTCTTCACTTATATGATCGTTCAATTCTGTTTCATGTTAAAGGATTTGAAATTCCTACCAGTCCAAAGTGTGGATATGCTCTTGGTCTTCAATCGCATGTTGTGAGCGATTCCCAAATTCGTGCTTCCTCTGAATGGAATTCCGGTCATCGGGCGGCCAATGGAAGACTTCATTTCCATGCCGGTGCAGGACGAACGGGAGCGTGGTCTGCAAGAGCCAATAATGCTGAACAATGGTTTCAAGTAGACTTCAAAAAAATAGCTAAAATCACCAAAATAGCTACCCAAGGCCGCCAGGATGCTAACCAATGGGTGAAGAGTTACACACTTTCTTATAGCAGAGATGGCGTGTTCTGGAGCACGTATACAGCAGAGGTAAGTAACATCATATTAAGCTATTTCAAGAATACGCCACATGTGTAATGGTTAAATAGATATTTCGTAAGGTTAATGAAAAAAAGGCTCATGGACAAAGAGGTATTTCTCTATATTGGTTACAGGTGTTTACTGGAAATTCTGATCGATCAACTGTTGTCAGCCATGAGTTGAAACAAGTGATATACGCTCGATATCTGCGAATTCATCCACGAAGTTGGCAAGGCCACATTTCCATGAGGACCGAGGTTTATGGGTGTACTTCAGGTAAGAATCAATAACACTTGAGAATCTTGGTTATGATTCTCTTTGTTTAAGTGATGTACAAGACCACTAATGAATGGTCAATTTTAACACATCTATCTCATTTGACCAGGCTTTGATGTTCCTGCTGAAACTTGTGTGTCTGTCCTTGGAATGCAGACAAAAACCATACCTGATTCCAGTATCTCAGCCTCTTCCATGTGGGATGCTAACCACTCACCATCCCGGGCAAGACTCGGTACAGTTAGAGAGGGTAGCAAGATAGGCGCATGGTCAGCAAAGCGCAATGATGTTAACCAGTGGATCCAGGTAGATATGGGTCGTTTTGTCAAAGTATCCCGTATTGCAACACAAGGTCGTCAAGATGCTAACCAGTGGGTCAAGTCCTATACAGTGCAATACAGCGTTGATGGAGGTCATTTTAAAGACTACAAAGGAGGTCAGGTCTTAATGGCAAACAGTGACCGAAACACCATAGTTGGTAATAATTTGGAGCCTGCCATTATTGCCAGATATATCAGAATCCGTCCAAAGTCTTGGTCTGCACATGTCTCCCTGAGATTCGAAATCTACGGATGCACTAGTGGTAAGTCATGGAAGCACGAGTGTGAAAGCGTAGCGACAACAATTCTCACAGCTGCGTTCCGTGTATCAGTGTGTTAAACACTCACTTTTGACCGGGTCGAATTTAGGGCGTCGTCTTTTTCTATTCTAGCGTAGCTCTTACAGTAAAACGGCTTACGAGCACATCCCGACAATCCATTAATGAATCGATTATTCGAATATTGAGTTCATTATTCACTCTTACATCAAACTTAAAAAAAAAGAGTTGTCTACATGAGTTTTGATTGATTTCATCAACAATTGCCATGCCAAGGTAAAAAAAACTCCCCAGAAAGGACATCCCTTAGGATTCTAGTTATGAAATGAACGTAACAACTTGAGTCTTCCACTTATTTTTTATATAAAAACTCAGCGTGAATAATCAAATCAATATTCGAATAATAAAATCATAAATGGAGGTCAGGGGGGACGCTTGAGCTGTTTTCACTGTAATTGAATGACAATCCCTTCCAGTTTCATTCATAGGTTGAATTATTGCATTCAGTTCTTCTGGCGTCAGGGTGAATTTTTAACGTTTCTTCAGTTATATGATTGTTCAATTCTGTTTCATGTTGAAGGATTTGAAATTCCTACCGGTCCAAAGTGTGGATATGCTCTTGGTCTTCAATCGCATGTTGTGAGCGATTCCCAAATTCGTGCTTCCTCTGAATGGAATTCCGGTCATCGGGCGGCCAATGGAAGACTTCATTTCCATGCCGGTGCAGGACGAACTGGAGCGTGGTCCGCAAGAGCCAATAATGCTGAACAATGGTTTCAAATAGACTTCAAAAAAATAGCTAAAATCACCAAAATAGCTACCCAAGGCCGCCAGGATGCTAACCAATGGGTGAAGAGTTACACCCTTTCCTATAGCAGAGATGGCGTGTTCTGGAGCACGTATACAGCAGAGGTAAGTAACATCATATTAAGCTATTTCAAGAATACGCCACATGTGTAATGGTTAAATAGATATTTCGTAAGGTTATTGAAAAAAAGGCTCATAGACAAAGTGGTATTTCTCTATATTGGTTACAGGTGTTTACTGGAAATTCTGATCGATCAACTGTTGTCAGCCATGAGTTGAAACAAGTGATATACGCTCGATATCTGCGAATTCATCCACGAAGTTGGCAAGGCCACATTTCCATGAGGGCCGAGGTTTATGGGTGTACTTCAGGTAAGAATCAATAACACTGGAGAATCTTGGTTATCATTCTCTTTGTTTAAGTGATGTACAAGACCATTAATGAATGAACAATTTTAACACATCTTTCTCATTTGAACAGGCTTTGATGTTCCTGCTGAAACTTGTGTGTCTGTCCTTGGAATGCAGACAAAAGCCATACCTGATTCCAATATCACAGCCTCTTCCATGTGGGATGCTAACCATTCACCATCCCGGGCAAGACTCGGTACAGTTAGAGAGGGTAGCAAGATAGGCGCATGGTCAGCAAAGCGCAATGATGCTAACCAGTGGATCCAAGTAGATTTTGGTCGATTTGTCAAAGTATCCCGTATTGCAACACAAGGTCGTCAAGATGCTAACCAGTGGGTCAAGTCCTATACAGTGCAATACAGCGTTGATGGAGGTCATTTTAAAGACTACAAAGGAGGTCAGGTCTTAATGGCAAACAGTGACCGAAACACCATAGTTGGTAATAATTTGGAGCCTGCCATTATTGCCAGATATATCAGAATCCGTCCAAAGTCTTGGTCTGCACATGTCTCCCTGAGATTCGAAATCTACGGATGCACTAGTGGTAAGTCATGGAAGCACGAGTGTGAAAGCGTAGCGACAACAATTCTCACAGCTGCGTTCCGTGTATCAGTGTGTTAAACACTCACTTTTGACCGGGTCGAATTTAGGGCGTCGTCTTTTTCTATTCTAGCGTAGCTCTTACAGTAAAACGGCTTAAGAGCACATCCCGACAATCCATTAATGAATCGATTATTCGAATATTGAGTTCATTATTCACTCTTACATCAAACTTAAAAAAAAAGAGTTGTCTACATGAGTTTTGATTGATTTCATCAACAATTGCCATGCCAAGGTAAAAAAAACTCCCCAGAAAGGACATCCCTTAGGATTCTAGTTATGAAATGAACGTAACAACTTGAGTCTTCCACTTATTTTTTATATAAAAACTCAGCGTGAATAATCAACTCAATATTTGAATAATAAAATCATAAATGGAGGTCAGGGGGGACGCTTGAGCTGTTTTCACCGTAATTGAATGACAATACCTTCCAGTTTCATTCATAGGTTGAATTATTGCATTCAGTTCTTCTGGCGTCAGGGTGAATTTTTAACGTTTCTTCAGTTATATGATTGTTCAATTCTGTTTCATGTTGAAGGATTTGAAATTCCTACCGGTCCAAAGTGTGGATATGCTCTTGGTCTTCAATCGCATGTTGTGAGCGATTCCCAAATTCGGGCCTCCTCTGAATGGAATTCCGGTCATCGGGCGGCCAATGGAAGACTTCATTTCCATGCCGGTGCAGGACGAACTGGAGCGTGGTCCGCAAGAACCAATAATGCTGAACAATGGTTTCAAATAGACTTCAAAAAAATAGCTAAAATCACCAAAATAGCTACCCAAGGCCGCCAGGATGCTAACCAATGGGTAAAGAGTTACACCCTTTCCTATAGCAGAGATGGCGTGTTCTGGAGCACGTATACAGCAGAGGTAAGTAACATCATATTAAGCTATTTCAAGAATACGCCACATGTGTAATGGTTAAATAGATATTTCGTAAGGTTATTGAAAAAAAGGCTCATAGACAAAGTGGTATTTCTCTATATTGGTTACAGGTGTTTACTGGAAATTCTGATCGATCAACTGTTGTCAGCCATGAGTTGAAACAAGTGATATACGCTCGATATCTGCGAATTCATCCACGAAGTTGGCAAGGCCACATTTCCATGAGGGCTGAGGTTTATGGGTGTACTTCAGGTAAGAATCAATAACACTGGAGAATCTTGGTTATCATTCTCTTTGTTTAAGTGATGTACAAGACCATTAATGAATGAACAATTTTAACACATCTTTCTCATTTGAACAGGCTTTGATGTTCCTGCTGAAACTTGTGTGTCTGTCCTTGGAATGCAGACAAAAGCCATACCTGATTCCAATATCACAGCCTCTTCCATGTGGGATGCTAACCATTCACCATCCCGGGCAAGACTCGGTACAGTTAGAGAGGGTAGCAAGATAGGCGCATGGTCAGCAAAGCGCAATGATGCTAACCAGTGGATCCAAGTAGATTTTGGTCGATTTGTCAAAGTATCCCGTATTGCAACACAAGGTCGTCAAGATGCTAACCAGTGGGTCAAGTCCTATACAGTGCAATACAGCGTTGATGGAGGTCATTTTAAAGACTACAAAGGAGGTCAGGTCTTAATGGCAAACAGTGACCGAAACACCATAGTTGGTAATAATTTGGAGCCTGCCATTATTGCCAGATATATCAGAATCCGTCCAAAGTCTTGGTCTGCACATGTCTCCCTGAGATTCGAAATCTACGGATGCACTAGTGGTAAGTCATGGAAGCACGAGTGTGAAAGCGTAGCGACAACAATTCTCACAGCTGCGTTCCGTGTATCAGTGTGTTAAACACTCACTTTTGACCGGGTCGAATTTAGGGCGTCGTCTTTTTCTATTCTAGCGTAGCTCTTACAGTAAAACGGCTTACGAGCACATCCCGACAATCCATTAATGAATCGATTATTCGAATATTGAGTTCATTATTCACTCTTACATCAAACTTAAAAAAAAAGAGTTGTCTACATGAGTTTTGATTGATTTCATCAACAATTGCCATGCCAAGGTAAAAAAAACTCCCCAGAAAGGACATCCCTTAGGATTCTAGTTATGAAATGAACGTAACAACTTGAGTCTTCCACTTATTTTTTATATAAAAACTCAGCGTGAATAATCAAATCAATATTCGAATAATAAAATCATAAATGGAGGTCAGGGGGGACGCTTGAGCTGTTTTCACTGTAATTGAATGACAATCCCTTCCAGTTTCATTCATAGGTTGAATTATTGCATTCAGTTCTTCTGGCGTCAGGGTGAATTTTTAACGTTTCTTCAGTTATATGATTGTTCAATTCTGTTTCATGTTGAAGGATTTGAAATTCCTACCGGTCCAAAGTGTGGATATGCTCTTGGTCTTCAATCGCATGTTGTGAGCGATTCCCAAATTCGTGCTTCCTCTGAATGGAATTCCGGTCATCGGGCGGCCAATGGAAGACTTCATTTCCATGCCGGTGCAGGACGAACTGGAGCGTGGTCCGCAAGAGCCAATAATGCTGAACAATGGTTTCAAATAGACTTCAAAAAAATAGCTAAAATCACCAAAATAGCTACCCAAGGCCGCCAGGATGCTAACCAATGGGTGAAGAGTTACACCCTTTCCTATAGCAGAGATGGCGTGTTCTGGAGCACGTATACAGCAGAGGTAAGTAACATCATATTAAGCTATTTCAAGAATACGCCACATGTGTAATGGTTAAATAGATATTTCGTAAGGTTATTGAAAAAAAGGCTCATAGACAAAGTGGTATTTCTCTATATTGGTTACAGGTGTTTACTGGAAATTCTGATCGATCAACTGTTGTCAGCCATGAGTTGAAACAAGTGATATACGCTCGATATCTGCGAATTCATCCACGAAGTTGGCAAGGCCACATTTCCATGAGGGCCGAGGTTTATGGGTGTACTTCAGGTAAGAATCAATAACACTGGAGAATCTTGGTTATCATTCTCTTTGTTTAAGTGATGTACAAGACCATTAATGAATGAACAATTTTAACACATCTTTCTCATTTGAACAGGCTTTGATGTTCCTGCTGAAACTTGTGTGTCTGTCCTTGGAATGCAGACAAAAGCCATACCTGATTCCAATATCACAGCCTCTTCCATGTGGGATGCTAACCATTCACCATCCCGGGCAAGACTCGGTACAGTTAGAGAGGGTAGCAAGATAGGCGCATGGTCAGCAAAGCGCAATGATGCTAACCAGTGGATCCAAGTAGATTTTGGTCGATTTGTCAAAGTATCCCGTATTGCAACACAAGGTCGTCAAGATGCTAACCAGTGGGTCAAGTCCTATACAGTGCAATACAGCGTTGATGGAGGTCATTTTAAAGACTACAAAGGAGGTCAGGTCTTAATGGCAAACAGTGACCGAAACACCATAGTTGGTAATAATTTGGAGCCTGCCATTATTGCCAGATATATCAGAATCCGTCCAAAGTCTTGGTCTGCACATGTCTCCCTGAGATTCGAAATCTACGGATGCACTAGTGGTAAGTCATGGAAGCACGAGTGTGAAAGCGTAGCGACAACAATTCTCACAGCTGCGTTCCGTGTATCAGTGTGTTAAACACTCACTTTTGACCGGGTCGAATTTAGGGCGTCGTCTTTTTCTATTCTAGCGTAGCTCTTACAGTAAAACGGCTTAAGAGCACATCCCGACAATCCATTAATGAATCGATTATTCGAATATTGAGTTCATTATTCACTCTTACATCAAACTTAAAAAAAAAGAGTTGTCTACATGAGTTTTGATTGATTTCATCAACAATTGCCATGCCAAGGTAAAAAAAACTCCCCAGAAAGGACATCCCTTAGGATTCTAGTTATGAAAT
This sequence comes from Anthopleura sola, assembly GCA_023349425.1. Lineage (NCBI taxonomy): Eukaryota > Metazoa > Cnidaria > Anthozoa > Actiniaria > Actiniidae > Anthopleura > Anthopleura sola. The sequence goes on along the minus strand of JALHLI010000052.1, from coordinate 62,922 downwards.
GAACGTAACAACTTGAGTCTTCCACTTATTTTTTATATAAAAACTCAGCGTGAATAATCAACTCAATATTTGAATAATAAAATCATAAATGGAGGTCAGGGGGGACGCTTGAGCTGTTTTCACCGTAATTGAATGACAATACCTTCCAGTTTCATTCATAGGTTGAATTATTGCATTCAGTTCTTCTGGCGTCAGGGTGAATTTTTAACGTTTCTTCAGTTATATGATTGTTCAATTCTGTTTCATGTTGAAGGATTTGAAATTCCTACCGGTCCAAAGTGTGGATATGCTCTTGGTCTTCAATCGCATGTTGTGAGCGATTCCCAAATTCGGGCCTCCTCTGAATGGAATTCCGGTCATCGGGCGGCCAATGGAAGACTTCATTTCCATGCCGGTGCAGGACGAACTGGAGCGTGGTCCGCAAGAACCAATAATGCTGAACAATGGTTTCAAATAGACTTCAAAAAAATAGCTAAAATCACCAAAATAGCTACCCAAGGCCGCCAGGATGCTAACCAATGGGTAAAGAGTTACACCCTTTCCTATAGCAGAGATGGCGTGTTCTGGAGCACGTATACAGCAGAGGTAAGTAACATCATATTAAGCTATTTCAAGAATACGCCACATGTGTAATGGTTAAATAGATATTTCGTAAGGTTATTGAAAAAAAGGCTCATAGACAAAGTGGTATTTCTCTATATTGGTTACAGGTGTTTACTGGAAATTCTGATCGATCAACTGTTGTCAGCCATGAGTTGAAACAAGTGATATACGCTCGATATCTGCGAATTCATCCACGAAGTTGGCAAGGCCACATTTCCATGAGGGCTGAGGTTTATGGGTGTACTTCAGGTAAGAATCAATAACACTGGAGAATCTTGGTTATCATTCTCTTTGTTTAAGTGATGTACAAGACCATTAATGAATGAACAATTTTAACACATCTTTCTCATTTGAACAGGCTTTGATGTTCCTGCTGAAACTTGTGTGTCTGTCCTTGGAATGCAGACAAAAGCCATACCTGATTCCAATATCACAGCCTCTTCCATGTGGGATGCTAACCATTCACCATCCCGGGCAAGACTCGGTACAGTTAGAGAGGGTAGCAAGATAGGCGCATGGTCAGCAAAGCGCAATGATGCTAACCAGTGGATCCAAGTAGATTTTGGTCGATTTGTCAAAGTATCCCGTATTGCAACACAAGGTCGTCAAGATGCTAACCAGTGGGTCAAGTCCTATACAGTGCAATACAGCGTTGATGGAGGTCATTTTAAAGACTACAAAGGAGGTCAGGTCTTAATGGCAAACAGTGACCGAAACACCATAGTTGGTAATAATTTGGAGCCTGCCATTATTGCCAGATATATCAGAATCCGTCCAAAGTCTTGGTCTGCACATGTCTCCCTGAGATTCGAAATCTACGGATGCACTAGTGGTAAGTCATGGAAGCACGAGTGTGAAAGCGTAGCGACAACAATTCTCACAGCTGCGTTCCGTGTATCAGTGTGTTAAACACTCACTTTTGACCGGGTCGAATTTAGGGCGTCGTCTTTTTCTATTCTAGCGTAGCTCTTACAGTAAAACGGCTTAAGAGCACATCCCGACAATCCATTAATGAATCGATTATTCGAATATTGAGTTCATTATTCACTCTTACATCAAACTTAAAAAAAAAGAGTTGTCTACATGAGTTTTGATTGATTTCATCAACAATTGCCATGCCAAGGTAAAAAAAAACTCCCCAGAAAGGACATCCCTTAGGATTCTAGTTATGAAATGAACGTAACAACTTGAGTCTTCCACTTATTTTTTATATAAAAACTCAGCGTGAATAATCAACTCAATATTTGAATAATAAAATCATAAATGGAGGTCAGGGGGGACGCTTGAGCTGTTTTCACCGTAATTGAATGACAATACCTTCCAGTTTCATTCATAGGTTGAATTATTGCATTCAGTTCTTCTGGCGTCAGGGTGAATTTTTAACGTTTCTTCAGTTATATGATTGTTCAATTCTGTTTCATGTTGAAGGATTTGAAATTCCTACCGGTCCAAAGTGTGGATATGCTCTTGGTCTTCAATCGCATGTTGTGAGCGATTCCCAAATTCGTGCCTCCTCTGAATGGAATTCCGGTCATCGGGCGGCCAATGGAAGACTTCATTTCCATGCCGGTGCAGGACGAACTGGAGCGTGGTCCGCAAGAACCAATAATGCTGAACAATGGTTTCAAGTAGACTTCAAAAAAATTGCTAAAATCACCAAAATAGCTACCCAAGGCCGCCAGGATGCTAACCAATGGGTGAAGAGTTACACACTTTCTTATAGCAGAGATGGCGTGTTCTGGAGCACGTATACAGCAGAGGTAAGTAACATCATATTAAGCTATTTCAAGAATACGCCACATGTGTAATGGTTAAATAGATATTTCGTAAGGTTATTGAAAAAAAGGCTCATGGACAAAGTGGTATTTCTCTATATTGGTTACAGGTGTTTACTGGAAATTCTGATCGATCAACTGTTGTCAGCCATGAGTTGAAACAAGTGATATACGCTCGATATCTGCGAATTCATCCACGAAGTTGGCAAGGCCACATTTCCATGAGGGCCGAGGTTTATGGGTGTACTTCAGGTAAGAATCAATAACACTGGAGAATCTTGGTTATCATTCTCTTTGTTTAAGTGATGTACAAGACCATTAATGAATGAACAATTTTAACACATCTTTCTCATTTGAACAGGCTTTGATGTTCCTGCTGAAACTTGTGTGTCTGTCCTTGGAATGCAGACAAAAGCCATACCTGATTCCAATATCACAGCCTCTTCCATGTGGGATGCTAACCATTCACCATCCCGGGCAAGACTCGGTACAGTTAGAGAGGGTAGCAAGATAGGCGCATGGTCAGCAAAGCGCAATGATGCTAACCAGTGGATCCAAGTAGATTTTGGTCGATTTGTCAAAGTATCCCGTATTGCAACACAAGGTCGTCAAGATGCTAACCAGTGGGTCAAGTCCTATACAGTGCAATACAGCGTTGATGGAGGTCATTTTAAAGACTACAAAGGAGGTCAGGTCTTAATGGCAAACAGTGACCGAAACACCATAGTTGGTAATAATTTGGAGCCTGCCATTATTGCCAGATATATCAGAATCCGTCCAAAGTCTTGGTCTGCACATGTCTCCCTGAGATTCGAAATCTACGGATGCACTAGTGGTAAGTCATGGAAGCACGAGTGTGAAAGCGTAGCGACCTCAATTCTCACAGCTGCGTTCCGTGTATCAGTGTGTTAAACACTCAATTTTGACCGGGTCGAATTTAGGGCGTCGTCTTTTTCTATTCTAGCGTAGCTCTTACAGTAAAACGGCTTAAGAGCACATCCCGACAATCCATTAATGAATCGATTATTCGAATATTGAGTTCATTATTCACTCTTACATCAAACTTAAAAAAAAAGAGTTGTCTACATGAGTTTTGATTGATTTCATCAACAATTGCCATGCCAAGGTAAAAAAAACTCCCCAGAAAGGACATCCCTTAGGATTCTAGTTATGAAATGAACGTAACAACTTGAGTCTTCCACTTATTTTTTATATAAAAACTCAGCGTGAATAATCAACTCAATATTCGAATAATAAAATCATAAATGGAGGTCAGGGGGGACGCTTGAGCTGTTTTCACTGTAATTGAATGACAATACCTTCCAGTTTCATTCATAGGTTGAATTATTGCATTCAGTTCTTCTGGCGTCAGGGTGAATTTTTAATGTTTCTTCAGTTATATGATTGCTCAATTCTGTTTCATGTTGAAGGATTTGAAATTCCTACCGGTCCAAAGTGTGGATATGCTCTTGGTCTTCAATCGCATGTTGTGAGCGATTCCCAAATTCGTGCCTCCTCTGAATGGAATTCCGGTCATCGGGCGGCCAATGGAAGACTTCATTTCCATGCCGGTGCAGGACGAACTGGAGCGTGGTCCGCAAGAACCAATAATGCTGAACAATGGTTTCAAATAGACTTCAAAAAAATAGCTAAAATCACCAAAATAGCTACCCAAGGCCGCCAGGATGCTAACCAATGGGTGAAGAGTTACACCCTTTCCTATAGCAGAGATGGCGTGTTCTGGAGCACGTATACAACAGAGGTAAGTAACATCATATTAAGCTATTTCAAGAATACGCCACATGTGTAATGGTTAAATAGATATTTCGTAAGGTTATTGAAAAAAAGGCTCATAGACAAAGTGGTATTTCTCTATATTGGTTACAGGTGTTTACTGGAAATTCTGATCGATCAACTGTTGTCAGCCATGAGTTGAAACAAGTGATATACGCTCGATATCTGCGAATTCATCCACGAAGTTGGCAAGGCCACATTTCCATGAGGGCCGAGGTTTATGGGTGTACTTCAGGTAAGAATCAATAACACTGGAGAATCTTGGTTATCATTCTCTTTGTTTAAGTGATGTACAAGACCATTAATGAATGAACAATTTTAACACATCTTTCTCATTTGAACAGGCTTTGATGTTCCTGCTGAAACTTGTGTGTCTGTCCTTGGAATGCAGACAAAAGCCATACCTGATTCCAATATCACAGCCTCTTCCATGTGGGATGCTAACCATTCACCATCCCGGGCAAGACTCGGTACAGTTAGAGAGGGTAGCAAGATAGGCGCATGGTCAGCAAAGCGCAATGATGCTAACCAGTGGATCCAAGTAGATTTTGGTCGATTTGTCAAAGTATCCCGTATTGCAACACAAGGTCGTCAAGATGCTAACCAGTGGGTCAAGTCCTATACAGTGCAATACAGCGTTGATGGAGGTCATTTTAAAGACTACAAAGGAGGTCAGGTCTTAATGGCAAACAGTGACCGAAACACCATAGTTGGTAATAATTTGGAGCCTGCCATTATTGCCAGATATATCAGAATCCGTCCAAAGTCTTGGTCTGCACATGTCTCCCTGAGATTCGAAATCTACGGATGCACTAGTGGTAAGTCATGGAAGCACGAGTGTGAAAGCGTAGCGACAACAATTCTCACAGCTGCGTTCCGTGTATCAGTGTGTTAAACACTCAATTTTGACCGGGTCGAATTTAGGGCGTCGTCTTTTTCTATTCTAGCGTAGCTCTTACAGTAAAACGGCTTAAGAGCACATCCCGACAATCCATTAATGAATCGATTATTCGAATATTGAGTTCATTATTCACTCTTACATCAAACTTAAAAAAAAGAGTTGTCTACATGAGTTTTGATTGATTTCATCAACAATTGCCATGCCAAGGTAAAAAAACTCCCCAGAAAGGACGTCCCTTAGGATTCTAGTTATGAAATGAACGTAACAACTTGAGTCTTCCACTTATTTTTTATATAAAAACTCAGCGTGAATAATCAAATCAATATTCGAATAATAAAATCATAAATGGAGGTCAGGGGGGACGCTTGAGCTGTTTTCACCGTAATTGAATGACAATACCTTCCAGTTTCATTCATAGGTTGAATTATTGCATTCAGTTCTTCTGGCGTCAGGGTGAATTTTTAACGTTTCTTCAGTTATATGATTGTTCAATTCTGTTTCATGTTGAAGGATTTGAAATTCCTACCGGTCCAAAGTGTGGATATGCTCTTGGTCTTCAATCGCATGTTGTGAGCGATTCCCAAATTCGTGCCTCCTCTGAATGGAATTCCGGTCATCGGGCGGCCAATGGAAGACTTCATTTCCATGCCGGTGCAGGACGAACTGGAGCGTGGTCCGCAAGAACCAATAATGCTGAACAATGGTTTCAAATAGACTTCAAAAAAATAGCTAAAATCACCAAAATAGCTACCCAAGGCCGCCAGGATGCTAACCAATGGGTGAAGAGTTACACCCTTTCCTATAGCAGAGATGGCGTGTTCTGGAGCACGTATACAGCAGAGGTAAGTAACATCATATTAAGCTATTTCAAGAATACGCCACATGTGTAATGGTTAAATAGATATTTCGTAAGGTTATTGAAAAAAAGGCTCATAGACAAAGTGGTATTTCTCTATATTGGTTACAGGTGTTTACTGGAAATTCTGATCGATCAACTGTTGTCAGCCATGAGTTGAAACAAGTGATATACGCTCGATATCTGCGAATTCATCCACGAAGTTGGCAAGGCCACATTTCCATGAGGGCCGAGGTTTATGGATGCACTTCAGGTAAGAATCAATAACACTGGAGAATCTTGGTTATCATTCTCTTTGTTTAAGTGATGTACAAGACCATTAATTAATGAACAATTTTAACACATCTTTCTCATTTGAACAGGCTTTGATGTTCCTGCTGAAACTTGTGTGTCTGTCCTTGGAATGCAGACAAAAACCATACCTGATTCCAATATCACAGCCTCTTCCATGTGGGATGCTAACCATTCACCATCCCGGGCAAGACTCGGTACAGTTAGAGAGGGTAGCAAGATAGGCGCATGGTCAGCAAAGCGCAATGATGCTAACCAGTGGATCCAAGTAGATTTTGGTCGATTTGTCAAAGTATCCCGTATTGCAACACAAGGTCGTCAAGATGCTAACCAGTGGGTCAAATCCTATATAGTCCAATACAGCGTTGATGGAGGTCATTTTGAAGACTACGAAGGAGGTCAGGTCTTAATGGGAAACAATGACCGAAACACCATAGTTGGTAATATTTTGGAGCCCGCCATTATTGCTAGATACATCAGGATCCGTCCGAAGTCTTGGCAATCACACATCTCCCTGAGATTTGAAATCTACGGATGTACTAGTGGTAAGTAATAGAAGTGCGGGAGTTTGATCTTTGGAGCTATAGCCACTTAAGGCTTTGACACGAGAAAGCTTCTCCACTTTACCATAATTCGCATAACCCATAAAACGAATCACTAAGTACTTAAGATTTGTTAATTTTTTATTGAATCTTTATTGAGTTACATCTTGAGTACATCTTTTCCTTTATTTCAAGGTTTTCCTATTCCATCAACGCCAACTTGTGCTGGGGTCATTAACCTAGACGACTGGATGTTGTCTTCGTCTTCGGACTGGGATTACAAACACAGAGCTGCAAACGGCAAGCTGGACTTCATTGGTGGAGGAGGGAGAACCGGGGCCTGGTCTGCACGATCTAACAATGCCAATCAGTGGCTGCTTGTTGACTTTGGTCGAGAGATGAAGGTTACACGCATTTCTACTAAGGGACGTCATGATGCTAACCAGTGGGTCAAGACCTACACTGCTGAGTACAGTGAAGATGGAGTTCGGTTTACTCCTTACAGAGTTGGCGGAGCAGTCAAGGTATGAGTAACATTGGGTGCAACTTGACAGCTTGCAAGGTTTTTTTAAGACAGCTATTTGTAGCCTTAAAGCTGGTTCACACTTGACATAAGCATAAGCAGAGACATAGGCGTAAGAATTGTTATGTTGTGCCGGTTCACACTTGAATTTGTTCGACCATGATAAGCATAAGGATAAGCATAAGAAAGTGGAAATGTTGTCATGTGTGAACCATCCTTTAGTGTTCAGTCAATAGTTAGCCAAGGGCAAAACCATATTTAGCATTGATCGGCTTTTTCACCTACACAATCATACAAAGCAGCAACTTCCCGGGAAAAACACGGAAGGCATTCCTGCAAAGTTAGGGCACTATCTCCTCAATCTATCAAAGGATACTTCAATTTCAAGCTACATGAATTTGAGAGAAGTTGTGTAAATAAAAAATGGAGTGGACGTTGAAGAAAAGTGGATGAGAAATGCGGGGTCGATCTAAGGATGCTTCTTTTCGAGGCAGCGAATTTATAAAGTTGTAAACGTCGGTGATAATTAATACTATTTTCCTTTGCACTTTTAGACATTTGCTGCAAACACTGACCGTTATTCAGTTGTCAGCCATAAACTTCCAACACCGATTGTTGCTCAGTACCTTCGTCTGAGGCCTAAGTCTTGGTACGGTCACATCTCCATGCGTATGGGAATGTATGGATGTCCAACAGGTATGCCATAGACCTATTTGAAAATGAACTTATAAGCAAGCTAACACAAAATAAAAAAGCAAAATGGAACAAATTCCTCTCCTATTAGTCTCGCATCCAAGAAGATTTTGAAAGGATTTAATACCCCCTTTTCGGTTAAACAAGCGCATCTGTTAATTATCGATAGACCCTATTTTAAAACATTTGCGTAATTTCATAAATCAAATTTTTACTTTATAATGGGGGAACTGTTTTGTTACCAACTGAATAATCACTAGTGAATTAGTAGATGTGCACAGTTTCAAAGTAAGAACGCAAATATCTGTAGAATACAAGCATTTTAAATGTGCCAAAGAAATGAAAAGAGGCTGACAAGGCCTCGGTTCTATTTCTCATATAAATCCTTCTAATTTCAAGATGCTGTAACTTTTCAGTCATTTGTGCTAGAATAATGAAATTTTGCTTAATTACTAGATAAATGTGAGCCTGCTGTGAAATGCTGGCTATGACGACTTCAGCAATACAATAGAAAGACATGTTCCTTTTCCATGGCTTTTTGCATAGGGTCTATATATTCTTACATGAAATTTAAACCATGCCAAAATATCTTTATATGCCGTCTTTCAGCATTTTGCTCCCGGGGGGGGGGGGGGGACACCGGGGGTAAAGTATCGGGTATGCTCGTCGGAAATTCCCAAAAATACCCCTAAAAGATACCGGAGGGTTTTTCAAAAGGGAGTGGCTTGGCAAATTTTAACCCCTAAGAGATACCACAAAAATAATACTATTAAAAAATTATGCGATGGGCTAGGTCCTTTTTTAACACCCTACAAGATACCAGAAAGTGCTGATTTGCTAAACCTGAAATTTAAGACCCTAAAAGAGATACGACGAGAATACCCGATACTTAACCCCCGGAGTCCCCCTGCCCCCCCCCCCCCCCCCCCCCGGGATTTTGCTGTCAGAAAAAAGTTTAAACCGTTTGCCCTGATTGGTACGGCATTTTATTGCTGCAACTACAGTAATCTTAAAAAATGTGTAAATCGATATGTTCAATATTTTTCTTTTATACATAGGTAAAAAGCCTGCAAGTCCTTATTGTCACCAGGCTATGGACATAGGAGTCATTATGGACCGGTCAGGAAGCATCGGGGCTTATAACTTCAGGAGAGCACAAGATTTTGTAGCCAGATTGATTAGTCATTTTGAGTACGCGTCTTCAGGCTCTCGTTTTGGAGTTATTGCTTATAATACAGTGGCCAAAACAATCTTGAGGTTTAGTGACGCAGCGGTTCAGAATCCTAAAGGCGTAATGCGTCGTGTTTATGGTGAGTACAGAATATGGACTTCTAGTACTCTAGTACTTAAATGCTATCGACTAACCAGCTGACCATGTTGAGCATGCAAGGAACTAGCAAGACAGACGGTCAAGCAGAGCAACTATAACCAACGATCAAGTAGTCTTTTGACCCACAAAGACGCCGACCGACCAAACGAACTCATATCAAAAAATAAACAACGTAGCCACCCAACCACCCAGTCGCCAAATATAAAACTGATGTCCATGTCCATTGCCCCTAACCATTCTCTCACCGATCTCAAATCTAGCAATTTGTTGAATAATTACTCTATTGCTTTCAATAAAGGTATTAGGTATTTGGGTGGTGGAACACGTACTGATAGAGCCTTGCAACTTGCCAATAGTGACCTGTACTCTTCGCAAGGTGGTTACCGTAGCAACGTACCAAACGTGTTGTTTGTCTTGACCGATGGGAAGACCAACCGTGGAAGCTTACCATATTCCACTGTCCTCAGACCTTTGTTGGTAAGTTAAAGTAATGTCCAAACCTTGAGTATCATTTCTGTGTTTGTATTTACAACGGATAGATTACATTTATATAAAGGAGATTCATTGCTGTCAAACGCATACATTTCATCAACCCATTTCCAGAATTAAAATGCTTAAAATTTTTGACCTCTGCTTTACAGAAGGTCGGCAATAAGATGTCACGTATTACCCTGTATATGTTACTTACTTCCTTGCTTCCTTGCTTCCTTGCTTCCTTGCTTCCTTGCTTCCTTGCTTCTTTGCTTCCTTGCTTCCTTGCTTCCTTGCTTCCTTGCTTCCTTGCTTCCTTGCTTCCTTGCTTCCTTGCTTCCTTGCTTCCTTGCTTCCTTGCTTCCTTGCTTCCTTGCTTCCTTGCTTCCTTGCTTCCTTGCTTCCTTGCTTCTTTGCTTGCAACTGCTTTTATGCTTGCAATTGCTTTCTCGCTTGCATGCTTGTTTTCTTGCTCACTTGCGATTGCTTGCTTGTTACTTGCTTCCACTTGCATGCTTACTACTTGCATGCTTACTTCCTTACTTGCTTGCTTCCTTGCTTCCTTGATTGTAATTGCTTGTTTTCTTGCAATTGCTTGTTTGCTTATCATAACTGCTCGTTTGCTTGCTTGCTTCCACTTGCATGCTTACTTGCTGACATGCTTACAAGATTATTGCTTATTCTTAGTATTTTTTCCTCTCATTTTAGGGCAAGAAGGTGAAAATTATAGCCGTCGGAGTTGGGAGAGGAATTAAAGATAGTGAGCTTCAACAGATCTCAAACAAACATGTCTTCCATGTCAGAGACTTCAAAGGTTTGTTCGAGAAATTGAAGGACATTCTTGACGCATCTTGTCCTGGAAAACAAGGTGAGTGGAGAGTTATTATAACATACTTGATGGAAGCCAAATTGTTGATGGAGAACGTATTACTTGAAGGAAGGCAAATTGGCAAGAATTTATTTAGAAAGGAAGCAGGCGATCCATCCATCCATCCAATTATCCATATATCCATCCATCCATTGATCCATACTTCCTTCCACCCACCCATCCATCCATCCATCCATCCACCCACCCATCCATCCATCCATCCATCCTTGCATCCATCCATCCACCCACCCATCCATCCATCCATCCATCCACCCACCCACCCATCCATCCATCCATCCATCCATCCATCCATCCATCCATCTATCCATCCATCCATCCATCCATCCATCCATCCATCCATCTATCCATCCATCCATCCACCCATCCATCCATCCATCCATCCATCCATCCATCCATCCATCCATCCATCCACCCATCCATCCATCCATCCATCCATCCATCCATCCATCCACCCACCCATCCATCCATCCATCCATCCATCCATCCATCCACCCATCCATCCATCCATCCATCCATATTATTCTAGCCAAAATTAAACAGGCAACAAAATATATTAAAAAACGAATCTCATAAGGTGTTTTCTTATTCAAAAATATTCATCGGTAAATATTCATCAATAATCACTTCGCCTTCGGCGAATAATTGCTAAATACTGCAGACAGAAAGTGAAAGAGAAAGAAAAAGATGAAAAGAAACCAGTTAAATGGAAACCCACTATCCCGACTTTTTTCTGTACACTGAAAATTTTCCAATCTTTAAAATTGTGTTAATGAACAAATAGATTTGTCCCGTAGCTCGGACTCGTAGTTCAAGCCATGACTCGAAACAGGTCAAATTTAGGGCGTACTTAGTCTGTATAGGGACATTGTTAATAGGTACTTTTTTCTGTGGTTTTCAAGGTTCCAAAGTTCCTACTCCACCAACGCCAGCTGGAATCATTAACCTAGAAGAGTGGATGTTGTCTTCGTCTTCGGTCTGGCGTTACAATCACAGAGCTGCAAACGGGATACTGGACTTCCTTGGTGGAGGAGGAAGTGCCTGGTCTGCACGATCTAACGATGCCAATCAATGGCTGCTTGTCGACTTTGGTCGAGAGATGAAGGTTACACGCATTTCTACTAAGGGACGTCGTGATGCTAACCAGTGGGTCAGGACCTACACTGTTGAGTACAGTCTAGATGGCATCCGGTTTACTCTTTACAAACTTGGTGGAGTCGTCAAGGTAAGCGAAAAAATTTGATACACATACTCACATGCAGGTCAGAAGGTTAAGTTCTTACAAAATCTTGCGACGCGTTATAATACGTTTGAAAACAGTCAAGAGAGCGTCTGGTTTACACCTTATGGGGTACGCGGAGTCGTCAAAGTACGCGTAAAATTGGATACACATACTTGTATGCAGGTCAGAAGGTTTAATTCCTACCAACCTTGCGACACGTTATAATAGACTTAATTTGCCCATACTTCTGATTTTAGAAATTATGAGAGACACACATTGTCGATCTACGGACGGAGGACTCTCTTACGAAACAGTTCGTTTACTAAAATGAAAATATCGTTGATAAAGTTATTTTCCTTTTCACTTTTAGATATTTACTGCAAACACCGACCGTTATTCGATTGTCAGCCATGAACTTCAAACACCGATTGTGGCTCAGTACATTCGTCTGAGGCCTAAGTCTTGGCGCGGCCGCATCTCGATGTGTGTGGGAATGTATGGATTCCCAACAGGTGAGCAATAGACCTATTTGAAAATGAACTTAGCAGCAAGCTAACACCAAATAAAAAAGCAAAATGGCACAAATTCCTCTCTAATTAGTCTCGCATCCAAGAAGAATTTGAAAGGATTTGATACCCCCTTTTCTGTTAAGCAAGCGCATTTGTTAATAGACCTCATCGGCTAGGGTGTAATGTTGTCCCATTTCAGACCACGATGCCAAAATATTTTTATATGCCGTCTTTCAGCATTTTGCTGTCATAAAAAAGTTTAAACCGTTTAACCTGATGACACTAGCTTTTTGGTACGGCTTTTTATTGCTGCAATTACAGTAATCTTAAAAAATGTGTAAATCGATATATGTTCAATATTTTTCTTTCATACATAGGTAAAAAGCCTGCAAGTCCTTATTGTCACCAGGCGATGGACATAGGAGTAATTATGGACAGGTCAGGAAGCATCGGGGCTCGTAACTTCAGGAGAGCACAAGATTTTGTAGCCAGATTGATTAGTCATTTTGAGTACGCGTCTTCAGGCTCTCGTTTTGGAGTTATCGCTTATAATACAGTGGCCAAAACAATCTTGAGGTTTAGTGACGCAGCGGTTCAGAATCCTAAAGGCGTAATGCGTCGTGTTTATGGTGAGTAAAGAATATGAACTTGAACTAACGCCTCTAGTACTTAAATGCTATCGATTAGAGTGATTGCAATAAACCCATTCAACAATTACTAGACTAATACTTAGCAGTTATTCGCCGAAGGCGAAGTGATTATCGATGAATATTTACCGAGCGGCGAGTCTTCGAGCTGCGAGGTAAATATTCATCGATAATCACTGAGCCTGAGGTGAATAATTGTTTTAGTATAAATAAAAAGGTGATTATTTCAAAAAAGAAAGAAGGAAACAACATTGAAAGTGAAAATATTTTATTTTTTAAAAGCGCGACGGTCACGCTGACAGCCATTTTGTCCGAAAAGGTGATTATCGGCTGATAATCCGAGATAGAGAACCAATCAGAGCGCGCGATTTTGTATAATCACCTTTGTATTTATACTAAACACTATTAATCACAAGTACTAGCTAATCGACTCTAAGTAGACTACAAATAGTCTAAAACAAAAATTATTAAACAGACAACAAATGAATGTAGTCTATACATGTTTATTGACATTTATATGTATTTCAATTTTCAAGTCGGATATCTGGAAAGATTGTAGAAAGCAAAACGGCAAAGCTTTAATTCAATCTTTTACACGGAATGAATTACCCATTTACAGTTTAAAATTTGTAAAGCAAATGACTCGTAGTAAAAATATTGTTTTTCAGTAGAATGAGACCGTTATTTCGTATTGCTAAATTTAACCAATAAAGTTGTAGTCTTCACACATGAGCTAGTTACACTAGGCTAATACACACTAATAAACGCTAGAAGATAGTCGTAGATTTTGTTGAACGGGATTATTGTAATCAATCTAACCACCTGACCATGTTGAGCATGCGAGAAACTAGCATGACAGACGGTCCAAGCCTTGCAAGTATAACCAACTAAACGACCAAGTAATCTTTTGACCAACAATGACGGCGACCGACCAAACGAACTTACATCCAAAAATAAACAACGTAGCCACCCAACCACCCAGTCGCCAAATATAAAACTGACGTTCAGGTCCATTGCCCCTCACCATTCTCTCACCGATCTCAAATCCAGCAATTTGTTAAATAATTGCTCTATTGCTTGCTTTCAATAAAGGTATCAGGTATTGGAGAGGTGGAACGCGTACTGATAGAGCCTTGAAACTTGCTAATAGTGACCTGTACTCTTCGCGAGGTGGTTACCGTAGCAACGTACCGAACGTGTTGTTTGTCTTGACTGATGGGAAGACCAACCGTGGAAGCTTACCATATTCCACTGTCCTCAGACCTTTGTTGGTAAGTTAAAGTAATGTCCAAACCTTGTGTATCATTTCTGTGTTTGTATTTACAACGGATAGGGTTACATTTATATACAGGAGATTCAAGCAAACAATCTTATTCTCAAAAAAGCGATAACATTGCTGTCAAACGCATACCTTTCATCAAGCCCTTTCCAGGATTAAAATGCTTAAAATTTTTGACCTTTGCTTTACAGAAGGTCGGCAATAAGATGTCACGTATTACCCTGTATATGTTACTTACTTCCTTGCTTCCTTGCTTCCTTGCTTCCTTGCTTCCTTGCTTCCTTGCTTCCTTGCTTCCTTGCTTCCTTGCTTCCTTGCTTCCTTGCTTCCTTGCTTCCTTGCTTCCTTGCTTCCTTGCTTCCTTGCTCACTTGCGATTGCTTGCTTGCTTACTTGCTTCCACTTGCATGCTTACTACTTGCATGCTTACTACATGCATGCTTACTACATGCATGCTTACTTCCTTACTTGCTTGCTTCCTTGCTTGCTTAATTGCTTGCTTGCTTGCAATTGCTTGTTTGCTTATTACAACTGCTCGTTTGCTTGCTTGCTTCCACTTGCATGCTTACTTGCTGACATGCTTACAAGATTATTGCTTATTCTTAGTATTTTTTCCTTTCATTTTAGGGCAAGAAGGTGAAAATTATAGCCGTCGGAGTTGGGAGAGGAATTAACGATAGTGAGCTTCAACAGATCTCAAACAAACATGTCTTCCATGTCAGAGACTTCAAAGGTTTGTTCGAGAAATTGAAGGACATTCTTGACGCATCTTGTCCTGGAAAACAAGGTGAGTGGAGAGTTATTATAACATACTTGATGGAAGCCAAATTGTTGATGTAGAACGTATTACTTGAAGGAAGGCAAATTAGCAATAATTTATTTAGAAAGGAAGCAGGCGATCCATCCATCCATCCAATTATCCATATATCCATCCATCCATTGATCCATACTTCCTTCGACCCACCCACCCATCCATCCATCCATCCATCCATCCATCCATCCTTGCATCCATCCATCCACCCACCCACCCATACATGCATCCATCCTTGCATCCATCCATCTATCCATCCATCTATCCATCCATCCTTGCATCCATCCATCCATCCACCCACCCACCCATCCATCCATCCATCCTTGCATCCATCCATCTATCCATCCATCTATCCATCCATCCTTGCATCCATCCATCCATCCATCCACCCACCCATCCATCCATCCTTGTATCCATCCATCCATCCATCCATCCATCCGTCCATCCATCCTTGCATCCATCCATCCTTGCATCCATCCATCCATCCATGCATCCATCCATCCTTGCATCCAAGCATCCATCCTTGCATCCATCCATCCATCCATCCATCCATCCACCCATAATATTCTAGCCAAAATTAAACAGGCAACAAAATATATTAAAAAACGAATCTCATAAGGTGTTTTCTTATTCATATTTTGCAGGCTAAAACTGAAGTTGCCAAGAAAGTAAAACTTTCACCAACGCTTTATCTTAATTATTCTAGTATATCTGCGAAGGATAGTTCATTTTGTGCAATGTTCATGACACGCTTAGATTATTAGTCTTAGGCTATAACACATTATATAGCATTCGTTTCATCTCGAAAATTGTCTCAGATATTACACACGGATCGGTGCGCTTGCAAATGTTTTCGGCGTGATTTTTTTTCGGATAGATGATTTTCTGCTCGAATACTAGTATCAAAAGTGGTATACTTTGTATTGTATAGGGTTCGTACTTCTTTGTTGTTCACAGTAGATATGGTTCATACCTTGTATCGTAAAAGATATCTGAGTGTATACATGGCAGTAATTATATTCGTTTTGAGGCAACTCAATGTGTTGTCTGCTATGATCGGCACAGTGTGTTTTAGAAAAAAATACGAACTAGCTGTCACTAGAAACAATGAATCCAAATAAGCAAAGCAAATAACTTTTTCCCAAATTAACTTCAGAAACATACAGCTATTTCAAAAATGGTTAGTGAGGGTTTTGTTGCATGTTGCATGTTGCTTACCAAGCTTAAAATGTATTATACTCATAGGTAAAAAATGTCAGCACAGAAGAAAATGTACCTGAAAAACCACAGGCAGCCCAAGCTCTTTTCTGCAGTGTTGTGATAAATATTTACGGGCAAATTTTTTAATATTTAAAATTGCTACTTTTATAAATAAAAATGACTTACCTTGATAGCTTGTTTTGATGTCTGGTCGATTTTGAAACCATTTGAAAACGTTTTTACGGAGTCATCGTCATTTTGATTCCCCTACTAAAGAAAATCCAAAGGCTGCACACTCACGGCGACACCAAACTCAATAAATCCAAGAAAAATTAAGCTACGGCCATAATTTCACGACAGAACCAAAGTACACATGCCAATGCTTCTCTCCAGTACGCTCAAAGTAGCATTCTTTCTAAAACGTGAATGCTAAAAGATATTTTCTTCCATAATAAATTCAATTCTGACTCTGTAGTTGGGCTTGTGATGGCCGCCGTAATGGTTCCTAGGCTCGAATTTCGACTTCGTGCGCTTTAAGAACAATAGGTGCATCAAAGATTGTACGAAATTTGAACATCTTTAGAATTTGAACAAAAGATACTCGTCTTTCATGGTTGTGATTAACAACGAGTCGGGCCATAACAATACACAACACTTACGTATGCTGAAATTATGACTTGATTACAACTATTGTTCAACAACAATGAATATTGACCCCTCCCTCCCTCCCCATGCGTTTTTTCGTTAGCTAGAAAAAATTTCAAGTACAAGGACACTGAAATAGATTCCCTGTTCGCTAGAAAGTAAGATACGGGGTTTCAAGGCTTGACACGTGGCCGAAATCGGTGAATAATTAACCAATCAATCAATTAATCAATTAATCTTTATTGAGGTTATGAAACAGATAAAGAACATTGTCTTTTTTCCAATTCGGCCCTTAACATGTATTTGAAATTAACTTAAATTCAAGCAGCTGGCAATTCTTTGGCGTTTATGGTATCCTTTTCTTTTAAATTTTAATTCCTGCAAATCGTAAAAAACAGAACTCGTTTAAACGATTATTAACAAAATGAGTGAATGGGAACGTGAGTGGATGGATGGATGGATAGGTGTATGGGTGCATGTATGTATGTATGTATGTATGTATGTATGTATGTATGTATGTATGTATGTATGTATGTATGTATGTATGTATGTATGTATGTATGGGTGCATGTATGTATGTATGTATGTATGTATGTATGTATGTATGTATGTATGTATGTATGTATGTATGTATGTATGTATGTATGTATGTATGTATGTATGTATGTATGTATGTATGTATGTATGTATGTATGTACGTGACCCGATTTAGGGGGAAGGGGTAGGGTTACCCGGTACCCACCACCCCTGGAAGTGAAACCCTAGATTTATTACTCAAATATCTCCACAACTACAAGTCAAATCGCGAAAAAAGATTTTTTGTCTGTTTTCATACATAATACAATACAATAAACTTTATTTAAAGAGGGTGACGTATTAACCCATTTGGTTATCTACATACGGCCCTCGTATTTGTGGACAGAAATAGTCACTATGGACACCCAGTGACGAGAATGTCACTGACGGCGGGGGGGAGGGGGTGGTATTTACCGGTAGCTACCACCTACATCAATCAAATTGGGTCCCTATTTTGGTCCATTGTTTTAACCTTGTCCGTAAAATACCCCCACACATACGGGAGCCGTAGCGTTTCCATAACCGTTCTTCAGGTTCGACTTTTTGTTAGGTGTTTCTTAGGTCTCTTCCTTGATTCAAAAGAATCATAAGGTTTTCTCGTTTTTTGTTTTTTTTTCAAATCTTTAATTTTTTTCAGTTACATGCGTTCGTTTCCGATCGAAATTCCAAATCTCGCAACAAAATACCAATGTTGCAATATGATTCGGCAATGTTCCAACTCCTGTTGGAATTTCACATTTTTAAATTCCTTTTTTGTAAACTGAAAATTGCAAATTGTATTTTCAAAATTGCTATACAATCTACACTTGCTTGAAAATGCTTCCTATAAGAAAGAGAATACCAATTATTAAATTTCAAATGCAAATTTTCAGTTTACGACTTGCAATTTTAACTGAATTAAAGCTCGAATTGCAACATTAGTATTTGGTTATGAAGAATTGGAATTTCCATCGGAAAAGAACGTCTGGTACGACTGTAACAAAAACTCAATTCCGATTTAGCATTTGAGTTAGCCGCCTACTGACATGGTCAGCCCAAACGTTTATTAGGGAAATAATAAAATAATTTCAACACCCGTGTTCCAATTACTTACCACTAGTGCATCCGTAGATTTCAAATCTCATAGCGATGTGCCTGTACCAAGACTTTGGACTGATCCTAATGTACCTGCCAATAATGGCGGGCTCCAAATTGTTACCAACTATGGTGTTTCGGTCACTGTTTCCAATTAGGACCTGACCTTCTTTGTAGTCTTTTAAATGGAGTCCAGACAAACTGTATTGCACTGAATAGGATCTGACCCACTCGTTAAAATCTTGACGGCCTTGTGTTGCGATACGAGTTACCTTGACAACTCGACCCAAATATACTTGGATCCACTGGTTAACATCATTTCTCGTTGCTGCCCACCCGCCTCTCTTGAGGCCCTCTTTAACTGTATCCAGTCTTGCTCGGGATGGTGAATGGTTAGCATCCCACGTGGAAGAGGCTGTAATACTGGAGTCAGGGATGGTTTTTGCTTGCATTCCAAGTGCAGACAGGCAAGTTTCAGCTGGAACATGAAAACCTGTACAAATGACAAAGATATAACAAGATTGAGCGTTGATCGGTCATGTGCATCTTATTACCAACGCCACCAAAGCTACCCCTAAAATACTCAAGTCGTACCTGAAGTGCATCCATAAACCTCGGCTCTCAAAGAAATGTGTCGTGACCATCTTCGTGGACGAATTCGCAGATATCGAGCGTATAACACTCGTTTCAACTCATGACTGACAACAGTTGAACGATCAGAATTTCCGGTTAGTACCTGCAATCAAAAAAATGCTTATAAAATCGAAGTGTTTTTTTATTTTTTTTATTTTTTATTTTTTTTTATTTGACTCCCTTAAACGTGAATTTGAGACATTACATTAGTAACATTGTTTGAAAACAGTTTTCCAATTTGCTTACCTCTGGGTAGTTTGTCCAAAACACGCCATCTCTACTATATGAGAGGGTGTAACTCGTTACCCACTCGTTATAATCCTGACGGCCTTGGGTAGCTATTTTGGTGATTTTAGCAGTTGTTTTGAAGTCAACTTGGAGCCATTGATCAGCATTATTGGATGCAGCCGCCCACGCTCCCTTTTGTCCTGCACCGGCATGGAAATGAAGCCTTCCATTAGTCGCCCGATGAGCAGAGTTCCATTCAGAGGAAGCACGCATTTGGGAATCACTCAAAGCATGCGATTGAAGACCAAGAGCATGTGGGCATTTTGGGCTGGGAGGAGTTGGAAATCCTTGAACATGAATAAGAGTCAAATGATGACATAATTGAAAACAACCTCAAAGAAGTCGCTAAATTATTATAAGCATTTAAGGTCAATAACCAAACTGCTCAAACAATAAAGCTCCTCTTTATTATTAAACCTAAGGCCGAGCCAGAAAGAGTCGAACCCAATAATTGACTTGGCTTCGAGTCAGAGTTCAAACCACAAAGCACAGCTGTGAGAATCGAATGCCATAACATTTCAACACCCATGTTCCAATTACTTACCACTAGTGCATCCGTAGATTTCAAATCTCATAGCGATGTGCCTGTACCACGACTTTGGACTGATCCTAATGTACCTGCCAATAATGGCGGGCTCCAAATTGTTACCAACTATGGTGTTTCGGTCACTGTTTCCAATTAGGACCTGACCTTCTTTGTAGTCTTTTAAATGGAGTCCAGACAAACTGTATTGCACTGAATAGGATCTGACCCACTCGTTAAAATCTTGACGGCCTTGTGTTGCGATACGAGTTACCTTGACAACTCGACCCAAATCTACTTGGATCCACTGGTTAACATCATTTCTAGTTGCTGCCCACCCGCCTCTCTTGAGGCCCTCTTTAACTGTATCCAGTCTTGCTCGGGATGGTGAATGGTTAGCATCCCACGTGGAAGAGGCTGTAATACTGGAGTCAGGGATGGTTTTTGCTTGCATTCCAAGTGCAGACAGGCAAGTTTCAGCTGGAACATGAAAACCTGTACAAATGACAAAGATATAACAAGATTGAGCGTTGATCGGTCATGTGCATCTTATTACCAACGCCACCAAACCTACCCCTAAAATACTCAAGTCGTACCTGAAGTGCATCCATAAACCTCGGCTCTCAAAGAAATGTGTCGTGACCATCTTCGTGGACGAATTCGCAGATATCGAGCGTATAACACTCGTTTCAACTCATGACTGACAACAGTTGAACGATCAGAATTTCCGGTTAGTACCTGCAACCAAAAAAATGCTTATAAAATCGAAGTGTTTTTTGTTTTGTTTTTTTTCTTTTTTTTATTTGACTCCCTTAAACGTGAATTTGAGACATTACATTATTAACATTGTTTGGAAACAGTTTTCCAATTTGCTTACCTCTGGGTAGTTTGTCCAAAACACGCCATCTCTACTATATGAGAGGGTGTAACTCGTTACCCACTCGTTATAATCCTGACGGCCTTGGGTAGCTATTTTGGTGATTTTAGCAGTTGTTTTGAAGTCAACTTGGAGCCATTGATCAGCATTATTGGATGCAGCCGCCCACGCTCCCTTTTGTCCTGCACCGGCATGGAAATGAAGCCTTCCATTGGCCGCCCGATGAGCAGAATTCCATTCAGAGGAAGCACGCATTTGGGAATCGCTCAAAGCATGAGATTGAAGACCAAGAGCATGTGGGCATTTTGGGCTGGGAGGAGTTGGAAATCCTTGAACATGAATAAGAGTCAAATGATGACATAATTGAAAACAACCAGGGGCGGATCCAGGAATTTTCAAAAAGGGGGACCAGACAGGATCAAATTAGGGGCGTAGCGTGGCCATTTTGATAAGACACCTAAAAAATCGCCGAAGCAAAAAAAAAAAAAAACAACGTGGCGCACTACAATGTTGACACTGTTCCATAAATTTTTACCAAGTTTTAACACATTAATTTCAAAAGGGGGGGCCGGATAGGATCAAATTAAAAAATAAAATAAATTTCCTTAATGCATGAGGCAGTAGAAAAGCAAAACAAAAAACAAAAAACCGGCAGCTAAAGAGGGGGCCGCGGCCCCCGCGGCCCCCCCCCCCCCCCCCCCTAAATCCGCCCCTGACAACCTCAAAGAAGTCGCTAAAATATTATAAGCATTTAAGGTCAATAACCAAACTGCTTAAACAATAAAGCTCCTCTTTATGATCAAACCTAAGGCAGAGCCAGAAAGAGTCGAACCCAATAATTGACTTGGCTTCGAGTTAGAGATCAAACCACAAAGCACAGCTGAGAGAATCGAATGCCATAACATTTCAACACCCATGTTCCAATTACTTACCACTAGTGCATCCGTAGATTTCAAATCTCATAGCGATGTGCCTGTACCAAGACTTTGGACTGATCCTAATGTACCTGCCAATAATGGCGGGCTCCAAATTGTTACCAACTATGGTGTTTCGGTCACTGTTTCCAATTAGGACCTGACCTTCTTTGTAGTCTTTTAAATGGAGTCCAGACAAACTGTATTGCACTGAATAGGATCTGACCCACTCGTTAAAATCTTGACGGCCTTGTGTTGCGATACGAGTTACCTTGACAACTCGACCCAAATCTACTTGGATCCACTGGTTAACATCATTTCTAGTTGCTGCCCACCCGCCTCTCTTGAGGCCCTCTTTAACTGTATCCAGTCTTGCTCGGGATGGTGAATGGTTAGCATCCCACGTGGAAGAGGCTGTAATACTGGAGTCAGGGATGGTTTTTGCTTGCATTCCAAGTGCAGACAGGCAAGTTTCAGCTGGAACACGAAAACCTGTACAAATGACAAAGATATAACAAGATTGAGCGTTGATCGGTCATGTGCATCTTATTACCAACGCCACCAAAGCTACCCCTAAAATACTCAAGTCGTACCTGAAGTGCATCCATAAACCTCGGCTCTCAAAGAAATGTGTCGTGACCATCTTCGTGGACGAATTCGCAGATATCGAGCGTATAACACTCGTTTCAACTCATGACTGACAACAGTTGAACGATCAGAATTTCCGGTTAGTACCTGCAATCAAAAAAATGCTTATAAAATCGAAGTGTTTTTTTTCTTTTTTTTATTTGACTCCCTTAAACGTGAATTTGAGACATTACATTATTAACATTGTTTGGAAACAGTTTTTCAATTTGCTTACCTCTGGGTAGTTTGTCCAAAACACGCCATCTCTACTATATGAGAGGGTGTAACTCGTTACCCACTCGTTATAATCCTGACGGCCTTGGGTAGCTATTTTGGTGATTTTAGCAGTTTTTTTGAAGTCAACTTGGAGCCATTGATCAGCATTATTGGATGCAGCCGCCCACGCTCCCTTTTGTCCTGCACCGGCATGGAAATGAAGCCTTCCATTAGCCGCCCGATGAGCAGAATTCCATTCAGAGGAAGCACGCATTTGGAAATCACTCAAAGCATGCGATTCAAGGCCAAGAGCAGTACGGCAGGTTTCTGGAGGAAGAAATAATCAATTTCAGAATCATATTGTCTCAAACAGTACCATTAGATATTGTGCTTGTACGACATGAACTTTTGAAGCACATTTCCTAAAGTCTTTTTTTTCTTCATACAACTTGAGATTCAGTTTTATATTAGAAAATCAAGTAGAAATACTACTTATTCAAGCTTTGAACTATGGCTTTTCGAATATGGAGTGAAAAAATAGTTTCGAAGTTAATTTACTGCGAGAGCGAAGCACTATTGACCGAATGCCAATATATGTATAAATTTCTAAATTCATATTTTAGTTGACCACCACATGTAGATCTACAAACTTACAAAGTGACTTCAACGAAGATAATGTCGAACCGGCTATTCTAGTTTTGAGTTTTGATTCTCACAACTGAAAGCTTTACAATGTTTAACATTCACTTCTATAACAAAGAAAGCAAAATACTTGTAGAAAATAGCTTAACATGAAGTAAAGTCCTTATATCTCGCATAATTCCTCTTCAAATTTATCGTGAGTTCGACGCGATAGTCTTATTCGATGTACACTCATTAAGTATACCGCTGGGCCGCGGGCCTCAACTGAGGCAAGGGCTATCGTGCTCCTTTTTAATCAAGAAATGATCGAATAGTTCTCCTTACTTTCTTTTAGCCGATAGACATAGTTAGTCCACAGACCACCAACACACTCTTGTTCGTTGGATATGTTACATGGAGGTTTGCCAGCGAACTGGTAGCTCTTCGATGCTTCAGCCGCGCCATACTTAGAGTAGTTGTACTCAGCAGTGGGTCCACTCCAGCACTCCCCGAGGTACTGCAGACCAAATACTTTGTATCCCTTTTCTTTGGCCTTTGCAGCGCATCGACAGGCTAAGCTGATGATCAAGAAACATTACAACAACATATGTCAAGTCAGTGCCTTAAGGAGGGAAAGGGAAGGGCGTAGCCCACCCAAGGAGTTTTGCTTTTATATACGCATACGTTTTTTGCAAAAACATTCTATATTGATTTCATGTCGATATAGCAGAGTGACTAAGGGCGCTTTCCATTAGTCGGGACTGGCCGGTCAGACCGGTCCATTCATAAAGAGAATTCCGTTATCAATCAGAAGTGTCCAGCAAGACCAAGCAATTAATTCCTAATTAAATTGCATCGATTCAACTACTCTCTTGGAACGCATATAAAAATAGGGAAAACGCTCGATAATGGAAAGCCCCTAATAGGAATCCCTTTTTTTAAAAAGGCAGTCTGCCCCTCCTGCAAGCGCTCACCTGTGTGTTGATGCCTCGAACGCTTTCATGTCCAGTACATGACCGTCGTTCTTATCACTGTTTACATTACGATCATTGAGGAGTAATTTAGGCATTGCTCGGTTCGCCCTGTCATTGAAGCCACCGACTTTTTCGTAGGTTCTTTCGCACTGGGTAGGAGGCAGGGATGCTGTATATGTATATGAAAAAGTAGGTGATTGAGTCAGTTATAGAGGGATGGAAGGAAGAAGGCAGAGAGTGAGCGAGTTCACTAGTCAGTTATTGCGTTGGTGATTCATTAATATTAATCAGTTAATTGGTTGAATGATGAGTGGGTTGGCTGGTTGGCTGAATGATGAGTGGGTTGGCTGAATGATGAGTGGGTTGGCTGAATGATGAGTGAGTTGGCTGAATGATGAGTGAGTTGGCTGGTTGGCTGGTTGGCTGGTTGGCTGGTTGGCTGGTTGGCTGGTTGGCTGGTTGGCTGGTTGGCTGGTTGGCTGGTTGGCTGGTTGGCTGGTTGGCTGGTTGGCTGGTTGGCTGGTTGGCTGGTTGGCTGGTTGGCTGGTTGGCTGGTTGGCTGGTTGGCTGGTTGGCTGGTTGGCTGGTTGGCTGGTTGGCTGGTTGGCTGGTTGGCTGGTTGGCTGGTTGGCTGGTTGGCTGGTTGGCTGGTTGGCTGGTTGGCTGGTTGGCTGGTTGGCTGGTTGGCTGGTTGGCTGGTTGGCTGGTTGGCTGGTTGGCTGGTTGGCTGGTTGGCTGGTTGGCTGGTTGGCTGGTTGGCTGGTTGGCTGGTTGGCTGGTTGGCTGGTTGGCTGGTTGGCTGGTTGGCTGGTTGGCTGGTTGGCTGGTTGGCTGGTTGGCTGGTTGGCTGGTTGGCTGGTTGGCTGGTTGGCTGGTTGGCTGGTTGGCTGGTTGGCTGGTTGGCTGGTTGGCTGGTTGGCTGGTTGGCTGGTTGGCTGGTTGGCTGGTTGGCTGGTTGGCTGGTTGGCTGGTTGGCTGGTTGGCTGGTTGGCTGGTTGGCTGGTTGGCTGGTTGGCTGGTTGGCTGGTTGGCTGGTTGGCTGGTTGGCTGGTTGGCTGGTTGGCTGGTTGGCTGGTTGGCTGGTTGGCTGGTTGGCTGGTTGGCTGGTTGGCTGGTTGGCTGGTTGGCTGGTTGGCTGGTTGGCTGGTTGGCTGGTTGGCTGGTTGGCTGGTTGGCTGGTTGGCTGGTTGGCTGGTTGGCTGGTTGGCTGGTTGGCTGGTTGGCTGGTTGGCTGGTTGGCTGGTTGGCTGGTTGGCTGGTTGGCTGGTTGGCTGGTTGGCTGGTTGGCTGGTTGGCTGGTTGGCTGGTTGGCTGGTTGGCTGGTTGGCTGGTTGGCTGGTTGGCTGGTTGGCTGGTTGGCTGGTTGGCTGGTTGGCTGGTTGGCTGGTTGGCTGGTTGGCTGGTTGGCTGGTTGGCTGGTTGGCTGGTTGGCTGGTTGGCTGGTTGGCTGGTTGGCTGGTTGGCTGGTTGGCTGGTTGGCTGGTTGGCTGGTTGGCTGGTTGGCTGGTTGGCTGGTTGGCTGGTTGGCTGGTTGGCTGGTTGGCTGGTTGGTGAGTTGAATGTATGTAAGCTGGATGTTCGTTTTTTTTAAGTTACAACTTGCCTTGAGAATAAGAAAAAATCTCAAACATGGCTACCAACATAAGTATGTGGGTCTTCATTGTGAATCACCTACAAGTTAAACGAAAAAAGATAATAATTGAATTTTCGTCACAAACGTTTGGAGGACATTTGCCTTTCGAACATGCAGTAGGTACAAAGTAACGTATAATTCACTAGAAATAAAGTTATAATATCTATTTTGTATCAAACTAATAAAGGCTCGATTTCAGAATCATGTCTACATTATGAACGTGGTCAAAAATAACGGAGCCGTGATGACCGGGCTTTTAACGGCAAATCTTTCTCCGGGAATCGGGAAAAAGTGTTAAAATTAACACTTCCTTAATATTTTCACTTTTTTTCTCTTCCCTCCTACTTTCGTTTGTTCGTTGAACCGTTTTTTTTTTTTTTTTTTTTTTTGTTCCGTCGTTCATGTGTTCTTTGTTGGTTTCTTTGCCCGTTTGTTCGGAGGTTCATTCCTTTTCTCGTTTCACCCTTCCTTTCTTCGCTCAATCGTTCCTTCCTTTGTTAATTTACGTTTTCTTCGATCGTCCATTAGTTCGTTAGCTAACTTTTCTTCCTTCCTGCCGTCCTTTTCACTTCTGGCATTGCTTAACTACTGTCTAAAGTTCACTTTGCAGACAATGTACGTGAATATATCTTGATCTCATCGCTTACTTACCTTCAGTAAAGGTTGCTTCTAACAGGAGATCCTCAGTGATTAACACCTCATCTCTTGCGTTTACTAATACCAAACTAAACATTGACAAAAAAAAGCTATGGCATTGACCTTCTAAGGAAACATCCAATCAAATGCTGTGATAAAAATAGTACCACTAAAAGCATAAGCAGTTGTCTGGCGAAAACACTTCAAAAGGCAAATAGAATACATCATTGGTTTCCACTGAAAGATTTCTCTTTGAAAATTGCATTCTAGAGCACATTAGGTGTATCTGGTTTCAATGTCTTAGCAGATCTCCCGAACGCGCAGTAAAATAAAATAATTTTAAATAATTTTTTTTTTTTACTTTGTTTTCACTTCATTTTTTGTGTTTTGATTGCATTTTCTTACCTTCGCGACCGAAGGTCTATAAAAGTATGCATTTTCTTGAAGGTGAACAAACACAAATTGCAACCTAATTGTTGGTCATTTTTTTAACAAAAATTATCCTTTTTTAAGAGTGCGAGTTTTTTTTTGATTTTTGACCCAACTTTTTCAAAAAGTTTACAGAACACCGGGAATTGTTACGGCTTGCACACAATTTACATCATTGTAGTTCACAGATTGATCTCCAAATCATTGTCTCAGATTTGTGATAAACGTTTCTGTTGCAAAAACATTTGTTCGTTGATTGACGCGATTTTTACCTCATTTATGCATAAATCATGAAATAACTTTCAAACGAGACAGTATATCAAAAAAACGGGGACAGTTTTGAGAGGAAATATAAGTCGATCGGATCGACATATCGGCAAAGTTTCAGAAAAATAGATTGAAATTTAGATGTGGCTTTCAGGAACTTTTACAAAAAGAGCGGTCGAAAATTATAAAACCCGCTCTCTTAAAACCTCATAAGTTTGATCAAAAAATTATCAACATGGTTGAAATCCAGGCTAGTCTTCAGACATAATTTTTGTCTCATTTATTTATGTATTTCTTTGATTTTCTATTTTCAATCAAAATTTATTGATAGCGAAGCCTTCAATTTTATCTTCGAGTGTTGATATTATCTCTCACGAGTCCGCGCAGCAAACGAGTAGGAGATGATATGAGCACGAGAAGATAAAATTCGTATCTCCAAGCGGCCATGTAATGTTCTGTTTATTATATGAAATCTTCAATGAAAATTTGTGGAGAATTTGAGAAGCTGAGCAAAAAGTCGAAATTTGACACCACCAGTGTTGATATAAATCGTATCCCCACTGGCCACTGGTGGGAGTGGGAATATCAATTTTATCATTTTGATGTCACTCAATATCACACTCTATTTTATATAATAAAAACACATATACGGCGTCCCTACCTTTAACCAATTATAAGAAAATTTTGGTTGAAATGCTAGTCAGTTCACTACTCAATAACATTATAATCGAATCTACAGCAGGTTAAATCAGTGTAATTTTGAACATTCTATTCCTGAGAACCTCAGTATGTTGCGCTAAAGTAGTAATATCTCGAACATGACCTGTTGTTAAAAAACTCATGAATATTTAATGAGGAAAACACAATAGAAATCATTGTCCGTGGAGGAGGTTTTATATCTGATAAAACATCCTCTTCATTTGCATAAACTTTAACTCGGATTTTCTCTGGTAAACTTGGTTCATTCGTCAAAAATTCAGTAGAAAATGCGAAGATACACCTCAAAGTTTTTTAAGCTGTTCAATAAACTCGCAGATCGTGTTTTATCGGGCTTAAAACCACTCGGCTTCGCCTCGTGTTTTAAATCCCGATAAAACACTCCTGCTCGTTTATTAAACAGTACTTAACGCACTAATGCTTTCACCACTTTGGCTGAGTGTGGGTAGAGAGAGCAGAATTGTCTATGCCTCGGAGGCTTTTTTTTTGTTTATTCAGTTATCCTCCTTCCGAATATTTCAATTTGATCCTGGAATGAGAGCCACAGGTTTGTTATCTTTCATCAGACTACTGAGTTTTCAATTCCTTTGCAAAATAAAGACCTCTGGCTCAGAAGACTGAGTCACTCTCTACTCTCGAAACCAGGTTTTTAGGCTTTTCATACTGATCTAAATTTTGCTACCTAATTTAAAAAATCGCGTTATGCTCGCAATATCTCCCAGGTATATTTACGAGAGCCACGTATACCCTGTCTGAGACCAAAATCCCGAAAAACCATACCCTATCCAGCGGAACATCCCCGTTTAGGCTATACATATAGGATATTACATGGTCGCGCGGAGATACGAATTTTATCTTCGAGTGTTGATGTTATCTCTCATAATTTCATATAATAAAGCCATTTATCCTTGGTTTTATACATATGTTTATATGTTTTATAATCTATAATTATTTCTGAATACGTTTTCTAACGCTTTTGAAGGCTTAGTTATGGTTTTTTCTTTCAGTTTTTCCTTCTGGTAAAATCAAAATAAGTGGTCACGCTGTAACCTGCGTTATGCCGCGTCACACAGTTGTCACGTTTTTAGCACTATATATACTGTTCTAGGAAGCTCCGCTTTTAGGCACTAATCCTTTTAAAAATCTATATATTATAATTATATGGAAGCGATTCTTAAGATCATTTTTTTTTTCTTTCTAAAACACTCAAATAAGCTTACCAGTAACAATCGATTGTAATCGCATATTCAAATCAAGGTATAAGCATGACATCAAACTTCAGCCATTTTTTGTTTGCTTGCTTTATTACTAGTAATTAATGTACTTCTATAATGTTACTTTACCTATGGCTTTATGATGATTGGTTCACTTACGATTTGTTCCTGAAAACAACATGGGAAGAAAGTTTCATTCTTTTACGATTTTCGCGCGAATACCAAGAATGTGAACAGTTTCAAAGCATTTTAATGCATACTTTTATGCACGTGCGTTTGTACGGGTTTCTTTTGATTTTATTTAATAAAGAAAAATGAAGCCAAAACATGAGATAACTGGCCACGGCAGGAATTTTCTAGGTTGCCGAAAAAGTTTAGAAATGCACTTTTAAAAAAGGGTCATAAAATGATGTTTTTCAGTGAAAAGTAAAATAACTCAAAAATACCCAAGTCTTACATCTATGATTATTGATGGCGGGAAACTGAAGTAAGTGGGAAAATCAAATGAAGAGGATTTGGAATGTGAAAAATAGAATCGAGAATCTTCTAACCAATCGTTGCTTTTAAACTAACGTAAGAAAACCAACATAATTTTACATAATCAGCACTTTTACACTATCTTTATATAAACCTAAAATCAAGCGGTTGGAGAATCCTTTGTCATTTGTGGTAATCGGTCCTTTTCGATTCCTGCAAATTATAAAGAAGAGAACATATGTCAAAATGGCTCAAGCGTACCCCCTAGAATCCTTTAAGGAATTTATTACTCGAATATTGAGTTCATTATTCACTCTTGAAAATAAGTTATCTACTTGAGTTTTGATTTGACGGGATGACGGACGGATGGATGAATGGAGGGAAGGGAGATAGGGAAGGACGAAATGAGGATTGATAGAGGGATGTGTACATGTGGATCACCTGCTTCCGTTCTCAAAAACATATTGCCACTCATCAACAATTTGGCTTCCATCAAGTATGTTATATAATAACTCTCCACTCACCTTGATTATCATACGCGTGAAGGACAAGAAGCGTCAAGAATGGCCTTCAATTTCTGGGACAAATCTTTGAAGTCACTGACATGGAACTCATGTTTGCTTGAGATCTGTCGAAGCTCACTATTGTTTATTCCTTTCCCAACTCCGACGGCTATAATTTTCACCTTCTTGCCCTAAAATGCGAGAAAAGCCATAAGATTATTCTGATAATTTTTTTTTAAAAACTATTAATGTACTTAATAATGACATACCAACAAAGGTCTGAGGACAGTGGAATAAGGTAAGCTTCCACGGTTGGTCTTCCCATCGGTCAAGACAAACAACACGTTTGGTACGTTGCTACGGTAACCACCTCGCGAAGAGTACAGGTCACTATTGGCAAGTTGCAAGGCTCTATCAGTACGTGTTCCACCACTCAAATACCTGATACCTTTATTGAAAGCAATAGAGTAATTATTCAACAAATTGCTGGATTTGAGATCGGTGAGAGAATGGTTAGAGGCAATGGACCTGGACATTGGTTACATATTTGTCGGCCTGGTGGCTACGTTTGTAAAATAAATGAATAAATCAACTTTGTAATTCAACTGATAAACTCGTGATCCATTTTAACGTCTCAAGTTGATTAGGGACTGGACCACCATTATCTTTTGTTCAGTGCACTGAACAAAAGATAAGAAAGGTCTAATATTATCCATTGTTTTTAATGTGTTCGGCTTGTGAGAAGTTCAACGTTTCAATACACCTCATCGGCTTGGGTGTAATGTTGTCCCATTTCAGACCACATTTCATGCTCTTGAGAATAAGATTCTTTGTTTGAGGTGTATCCATATTCATGTATCTTCTCATGAGCAACCGTTAAACAATGAAATGTTACTCTGGGGAATGACACGTGGTCTGAAATGGGACAACATTACACCCAAGCCGATGATGTCTATTGGGCCTTACTCACCATAAACACGACTCAATATGGCTTTAGGATTCTGCACCGCTGCCTCGTTAAACCTCAAGATCGTGTTTGCCGCTGAATTATAGGCAATGACTCCAAAACGAGTTCCTGAAGACGCGTACTCAAAATGCCTGATCAAGCTGGCTACAAAATCTTGTGCTCTCCTGAAGTTCTCGGCCCCGATGCTTCCTGATCGATCCATAATGACTCCTACATCCATCGCCTGGTGACAAGAAGGAGTCGCAGGCTTCTTACCTAACGATAAAAGAAAAATATACATTTACTACACAGTGATTTTACTACGTTCTCTCAGCCCGAAAGAATTACTCAATCAGCGAACATTTTATCGTTAGCCCAGTATTTCTAGTTTCCTTGATTTAGGCTCCATAAACAACAACTTTTACTTGAAAATAAAACTCATCCATGGAAAAACATTCACCACACATCTTTTAGAAATAACATATTTCATCGTTGTTGATGGAAAATATTTTGTTTTCACAAGAGGTAATTCAAAAAACTTAGAAACTTTCGCTTTGACAAACAATGCATTGCGCGCCTAGATTCCAATTTACGGCGTCATGAATGCGATAAGTAACCTTGTGAATTGTCAATCAAGAGCAGCCTACCATTACAAAACGACTAAAATAATCGCGTCTAAATGATGAATGAGTAAAATAGAGATATTATTTGACATCTTGTGTTTTGCTTGTTCCTTTGAGCTGTGAAAACGTGTTTTTTTTTTTTTTTTTTTTTTTTTTTTTTTGAAATATAGGATAACGTTACCTGCGCAATTAAAAAGGCGTGTCCAAAAAATTAGGAGCCTTTTAAAAACATGTTGAATTTGAGGGTAACAGAAAAGTACAACTCAAGAAATTACATTTTTTTACGATGGAATTCGTGAAATCTTTAGTAATTTCCTGTTAGCTTGCTTATAAGACAATTTTCAAAAAGGTCTATGGCATACCTGTTGGACATCCATACATTCCCACACGCATGGAGATGTGACCGTACCAAGACTTAGGCATCAGACGAAGGTACTGAGCAACGATCGGTGTTGGAAGTTTATGGCTGACAACTGAATAACGGTCAGTGTTTGCAGCAAATATCTAAAAGTGCAAAGGAAAATAGCATTAATTATCACCGACGTTTACAAAGTTATAAATTCGCTGCCTCGAAAAGAAGCATCCTTAGATCACCCCGTATTTCTCATCCACTTTTCTTCAACGTCCACTCCATTTTTTATTTACACAACTTCTCTCATATTCATGTAGCTTGAAATTGAAGTATCCTTTGATAGATTGAGGAGATAGTGCCCTAACTTTGCAGGAATGCCTTCCGGGTTTTTCCAGGGACGTTGCTGCTTTGTATGATTGTGTAGAAAAAGCCGATCAATGCTAAATATAGCGATTTTGCCCTTGGCTAACTATTGACTGAACACTAAAGGATGGTTTACACATGACAACATTTCCACTTTCTTATGCTTATTCTTATGCTTATCATGGTCGAACAAATTCAAGTGTGAACCGGCACAACATAACAATTCTTACGCCTATGTCTCTGCTTATGCTTATGTCAAGTGTGAACCAGCTTTAAGGCTACAAATAGCTGTCATAAAAAAAAACCTTGCAAGTTGTCAAGCTGCACCCAATGTTACTCATACCTTGTCTGCTCCGCCAACTCTGTAAGGAGTAAACCGAACTCCATTTGCACTGTACTCAGCAGTGTAGGTCCTGACCCACTGGTTAGCATCATGACGTCCCTTAGTAGAAATGCGTGTAACCTTCATCTCTCGACCAAAGTCAACAAGCAGCCACTGCTTGGCATTGTTATATCGTGCAGACCAGGCCCCGGTTCTCCCTCCTCCACCAACGAAGTCCAGCTTGCCGTTCGCAGCTCTGTGTTTGTAATCCCAGTCCGAAGACGAAGACAACATCCAGTCGTCTAGGTTAATGACCCCAGCACAAGTTGTCGGTGGTGGAATAGGAAAACCTTGAAAACAAGAAAAAGATGTACTCAAGATGTAACTCAATAAAGATTCAATAAAAATAAAATAAAACGTAAGTACTTAGGGATTAGTTTTATGGGTTATGCGAATTATGGTAAAGTTGAGAAGCTTTCTCGTGTCAAAGCCTTAAGTGGCTATAGCTCCAAAGATCAAACTCCCACACTTCTATTACTTACCACTTGTACATCCGTAGATTTCAAATCTCAGGGAGATGTGAGATTGCCAAGACTTTGGACTGATCCTGATGAATCTGGCAATAATGGCGGGCTCCAAAATATTACCAACTATGGTGTTTCGGTCACTGTTTCCCATTACGACCTGACCTCCTTTGTAGTTTTCAAAATGGTGTCCAGCCAAACTGTATTGGACTGTATAGGACTTGACCCACTGGTTAGCATCTTGACGACCTTGTGTTGCGATACCCCTTACCTTGACAACTCGACCCATATCTACCTGGATCCACTGGTTAGCATCATTCCTCCTTGCTGACCATGCGCCTGTCTTGTGACCCACTCTAACTGTATCCAGTCTTGCGCGGGATGGTGAATGGTTAGCATCCCACATGGAAGAGGCCTTGATACTGGAATCAGGGATAGTTTTTCTTTTCATTCCAAGTGGAGACAGACAAGTTTCAGCAGGAATCCTAAAGCCTGTCCAAATAACAAAAAGTGTATTAAAATTGAGCATTTTTGCTGGTCGTGTACATAACTTAAACAACGAAAACAATAACTGACCAAGATTATCGTATGACACACCCTAAATCTAATGTTACAATAAAATAAATGCGATAAATTCCATATTCAACTGTTTTACTCATAGTATGTGTTAAACAGTGCCGATAACCTTCATTTATCGCCACTAGTGATGATAACTAGTTATCGTCACTGTTTAACGCATACTAATGCGTGTGTGTGTACCTTGAAATGCTGAAATACCCGACTAACTTTAGTAATACTTAGAAATACTTTCCTTTATAAAATGACTCAAACTTGAATATTGCTAGAGTTAAAAATTTCTTTAATTTTTTAATAAACTTACTGTGCCTAGAACCCCGAGCACCAACCTTACAACCCCTATTACTAACCATTACAATACAACGGGTAATGCGTTGGTATTCTTGTTGTTTTCTTTTTGAAGTTATATTCTTGTTTTTTTTCTTTTTTTTTAATTTATGTACTAACGATGTCTCGGACTTTGCCCACGTCGCCTTTAAGCTTCATTCGCGATGATAAATCCTTTATCACACGAGCTTATTTTTACCTGAAGTGCATCCATAAACCTCGGCCCTCATGGAAATGTGTCCTTGCCAAGTTCGTGGATGAATTCGCAGATATCGAGCGTATATCACTCGTTTCAACTCATGACTGACAACAGTTGATCGATCAGAATTTCCAGTAAGCTCCTGTGACCAAAGAAAAGAGAAATAAAACTTTGTTCATCAAGATTAATATTTTGTTTCATAAACCACACGAAATATCTATTTATGTATTGCACAAGCGACGTATACCTGAAATAGTTTGAAATAGTATTTTGAAATTGGATTTTACTTACCTGTCCTGTATATGTGCTCCAGAACACGCCATCTCTGCTATAAGAAAGTGTGTAACTCTTAACCCATTGGTTAGCATCCTGGCGGCCTTGGGTAGCTATCTTGGTGATCTTAGCTACTTTTTTGAAGTCTACTTGAAACCATTGTTCAGCATTATTGTACCTAGCGGACCACCCTCCAGTTCTTCCTGAACCGGCGCGGAAATTAAGCCTTCCATTGGCCGCCCGATGACCGGAATTCCACTCAGAGGAGGCACGAATTTGGGAATCGCTCACAACATGCGATTGAAGTCCAAGAGCATATCCACACGTTGGCCCGGTAGGAATTTGAAATCCTTAGACATAAAACAGAATAAAATGATCACATAATTGAAGAAACAATACAAATTCTCTCACACAAATATTCGAAGCAAATGAAAGCAGTAATTCCACCTCTGAATGAAACTAGAAGATATTGATATCCAATGAAAAGCTAAGCTAGAACTAAAATTCGACCCAGGTACGAGTCAGGGCTTGAGAAGTAATTGGTTTTAAGGGTTATACGGAGTATGGTAAGGTGGAGAAGCTTCCTCGGGTCAATGCCGTAAGAGGTATTCGCTCCAAAGCTCAAACTCACACACTTTTATTACTTACCACTAGTACATCCGTAGATTTCGAATCTCATGGAGACGTGACCGTACCAAGTCTTTGGACGGATCCTGATGTATCTGGCAATAATGGCGGGCTCCAAAATATTTCCAACTATGGTGTTTCGGTCACTGTTTCCCATTAAGACCTGAACTCCTTTGTAATCTCTAAAATGACCTCCATCAACGCTGTATTGGACTGTATAGGACTTCACCCACTGGTTAGCATCTTGACGACCTTGTGTTGAAATACGGGATACTTTGACAAATCGACAAAAATCTACTTGGATCCACTGGTTAGCATCATTCCTCCTTGCTGACCATGCGCCTGTTTTGTGACCCACTCTAACTGTACCGAGTCTTGCCCGAGATGGTGAATGGTTAGCATCCCACATGGAAGAGGCTGTGATACTGGAATCAGGTATGGTTTTTCTCTGCATTCCAAGGACAGACACACAAGTTTCAGCAGGAACATGAAAGCCTGGTCAAATGAGAAAGATGTGTTAAAACTGACCATTCAATGGTCGTGTACATCACTTAAGCAAAGAGAATGACAATCAAGATTCTCCAGTGTTATTGATTCTTACCTGAAGTGCATCCGTAAACCTCGGCCCTCATGGAAATGTGTCCTTGCCAGCTTCGTGGATGAATTCGGAGATATCGAGCGTATATCACTCGTTTCAACTCATGACTGACAACAGTTGATCGATCAGAATTTCCAGAAAACACCTGTAACCAATAAAGACAAATACCACTTTGTCCATCAACATCTTTTTTTATAAACCACACGAAATATCTATTTAGCCATTACACAAGTGGCGTATTTTTGAAATAATTTGAAATATTTATGATGCTACTTACCTCTGTCGGATACGTGCTCCAGAACACGCCATCTCTGCTATAAGAAAGGGTGTAACTCTTAACCCATTGGTTAGCATCCTGGCGGCCTTGAGTAGCTATTTTGGTGATTTTAGCAATTTTTTTGAAGTCTACTTGAAACCATTGTTCAGCATTGTTGGTTTTTGCGGACCACGCTCCAGTTCGTCCTGCACCAGCACGGAAATTAAGCCTTCCATTGGCCGCCCGATGACCGGAATTCCACTCAGAGGAGGCACGGATTTGGGAATCGCTCACAACATGCGATTGAAGGCCAAGAGCATATCCACACTTTGGGCCGGTAGGAATTTCAAATCCTTCAACATGAAAAAGAATTGAACAATCATATAACTGAAGAAACATTAAAAATTCACTCTGACGCCTGAAGCAACTGAATGCAATAATTCAATCTATGAATGAAACTGGAAGGTATTGTCATTCAATTATATTCAAAACAGCTCAAGCGTACCCCCTGAGCTCCATTAATGATTTCATTATTCGGATATTCAGTTGATTATTCACGCTGAGTTTTTATATAAGAAATCAGGGAAAGACTCAAATTGTTACATTCATTTCATAACTAGAATCCTAAGAGATGTCCTTTCTGGGGAGTTTTTCCACCTTGGCATGGCAATTATTGGGGAATCCAATCAAAACTCATGTAGATAACGCCTTTTTTTAAGTTTGATGTCAGAGTGAATAATGAACTCAATATTCGAATAGCTAATTCATTAATAGATTGTCGGCATGTGCGCTTAAGCCGTTTTGACTGTAAAGGCTACGCTAAAACAGAAAAAGTTGACGCACTAAATTCGACCCGGTTCCAAGTCAATGCTTAAAACAGGGTTACAAATAACGCAGCTGTGAGAAGTGGTTGTCGTTACGCTTTCACACTCGTGCTTCCATGACTTACCACTAGTGCATCCATAGATTTCGAATCTCATGGAGACGTGACCGTACCAAGACTTTGGACTGATCCTGATGTATCTGGCAATAATGGCAGGCTCCAAATTATTACCAACTATGGTGTTTCGGTCACTGTTTCCCATTAAGACCTGACTTCCTTTGTAATCTCTAAAATGACCTCCATCGACGCTGTATTGGACTGTATAGGACTTGACCCACTGGTTAGCATCTTGACGACCTTGTGTTGAAATACGGGATACTTTGACAAATCGACCAAAATCTACTTGGATCCACTGGTTAGCATCATTCCTCCTTGCTGACCATGCGCCTGTCTTGTGACCCACTCTAACTGTACCGAGTCTTGCCCGAGATGGTGAATGGTTAGCATCCCACATGGAAGAGGCTGTAATACTGGAATCAGGTATGGTTTTTCTCTGCATTCCAAGGACAGACACACAAGTTTCAGCAGGAACATGAAAGCCTGGCCAAATGAGAAACATGTGTTAAAATTGACCATTCAATGGTCGTGTACATCACTTAAACAAAGAGAATGACAACCGAGATTCTCCAGTGTTATTGATTCTTACCTGAAGTGCATCCATAAACCTCGGCCCTCATGGAAATGTGTCCTTGCCAGCTTCGTGGATGAATTCGCAGATATCGAGCGTATATCACTCGTTTCAACTCATGACTGACAACAGTTGATCGATCAGAATTTCCAGTAAACACCTGTAACCAATAAAGACAAATACCACTTTGTCCATCAACATCTTTTTTTATAAACCCCACGAAATATCTATTTAGCCATTACACAAGTGGCGTATTCCTGAAATAATTTGAAATATTTATGATGCTACTTACCTCTGTCGGATACGTGCTCCAGAACACGCCATCTCTGCTATAAGAAAGGGTGTAACTCTTAACCCATTGGTTAGCATCCTGGCGGCCTTGAGTAGCTATTTTGGTGATTTTAGCAATTTTTTTGAAGTCTACTTGAAACCATTGTTCAGCATTGTTGGTTTTTGCGGACCACGCTCCAGTTCGTCCTGCACCAGCACGGAAATTAAGCCTTCCATTGGCCGCCCGATGACCGGAATTCCACTCAGAGGAGGCACGGATTTGGGAATCGCTCACAACATGCGATTGAAGGCCAAGAGCATATCCACACTTTGGGCCGGTAGGAATTTCAAATCCTTCAACATGAAAAAGAATTGAACAATCATATAACTGAAGAGACATTAAAAATTCACTCTGACGCCTGAAGAACTGAATGCAATAATTCAATCTATGAATGAAACTGGAAGGTATTGTCATTCAATTATATTCAAAACAGCTCAAGCGTACCCCGTGACCTCCATTAATGATTTCATTATTCGAATATTCAGTTGATTATTCACTCTGAGTTTTCATTAAAAAATCAGGGAAAGACTCAAATTGTTACATTCATTTCATAACTAGAATCCTAAGAGATGTCCTTTCTGGGGAGTTTTTCTACCTTGGCATGGCAATTATTGGGGAATCCAATCAAAACTCATGTAGATAACGCCTTTTTTAAGTTGGGTGTCAGAGTGAATAAAGAACTCAATATTCGAATAGTTAATTCGTTAATGGATTCTCGGGTTGTGCGCTTAACCCGTTTTGACTGTAAGAGCTACGCTAAAACAGAAAAAGATGACGCCCTAAATTCGACCCGGTTCCAAGTCAGTGCTTAAAACAGGGTTACAAGGAACGCAGCTGTGAGAAGTGGTTGTCGTTACGCTTTCACACTCGCGCTTCCATGACTTACCACTAGTGCATCCATAGATTTCGAATCTCATGGAGACGTGACCGTACCAAGACTTTGGACGGATCCTGATGTATCTGGCAATAATGGCGGGTTCCAAGTTATTACCAACTATGGTGTTTCGGTCACTGTTTGCCATTAAGACCTGACCTCCTTTGTAATCTCTAAAATGACCTCCATCAACGCTGTATTGGACTGTATAGGACTTGACCCACTGGTTAGCATCTTGACGACCTTGTGTTGCAATACGGGATACTTTGACAAATCGACCAAAATGTACTTGGATCCACTGGTTAGCATCATTCCTCCTTGCTGACCATGCACCTGTTTTGTGACCCACTCTAACTGTACCGAGTCTTGCCCGAGATGGTGAATGGTTAGCATCCCCCATGGAAGAGGCTGTAATACTGGAATCAGGTATGGTTTTTCTCTGCATTCCAAGGACAGACACACAAGTTTCAGCAGGAACACGAAAGCCTGGTCAAATGAGAAACGTGTTAAAATTGACCGTTCAATGGTCGCGTACATCACTTAAGCAAAGAAAATGACAACCGAGATTCTCCCGTGTTATTGATTCTTACCTGAAGTGCATCCGTAAACCTCGGCCCTCATGGAAATGTGTCCTTGCCAGCTTCGTGGATGAATTCGCAGAAATCGAGCGTATATCACTTGTTTCAACTCATGGCTGACAACAGTTGATCGATCAGAATTTCCAGAAAACACCTGTAACCAATAAAGGGAAATACCACCTTGTCCATCAACATCTTTTTTTATAAACCCCACGAAATATCTATTTAACCATTACACAAGTGGCGTATTTTTGAAATAATTTGAAATATTTATGATGCTACTTACCTCAGTCGGATACGTGCTCCAGAACACGCCATCTCTGCTATAAGAAAGGGTGTAACTCTTAACCCATTGGTTAGCATCCTGGCGGCCTTGGGTAGCTATTTTGGTGATTTTAGCAATTTTTTTGAAGTCTACTTGAAACCATTGTTCAGCATTATTGTACCTAGCGGACCACGCACCCGTTCGTCCTGCACCGGCACGGAAATGAAGTCTTCCATTGGCCGCCCGATGACCGGAATTCCATTCAGAGGAGGCACGAATTTGGGAATCGCTCACAACATGCGATTGAAGCCCAAGAGCATATCCACAAGTTGGGCTGGGAGGAACTGGAAATCCTATGATAAGATATTTGAATAAACCACGAAGAAGTCACTAAAATAGCGTATTGAGCAAGTGAAGTCAATAATTCAAATGTTTAAGCTAACGAAGCTGCCAGATATTAGTAGCTGTATCGAACGAAAGGCGAAACCAAGAACACTCGAACCCAGAAATTGATCTAGTTTGAGTTAGCGTTTAAATTACGAGCCACAGCAATGAGTAGCGGTGCCTAAACTCTACGAAATGATCATTACTTACCACTTGTACATCCGTTGATTTCAAATCGAAGGGAGATGTGGGATTGCCAAGACTTCGGACGGATCCTGATGTATCTGGCAATAATGGCGGGCTCCAAAATATTACCAACTACAGTGTTTCGGTCACTGTTTCCCAAAAGGACCCGACCTCCTTGATAGTTTGTAAAAGAACCACCATCCAAGCTGTATTGCAGAGAATAGGATCTGACCCACTGGTCAGCATCTTGACGACCTTGAGTTCTAATTCCAGATACTTTGGCAAATCGACCCAAATCTACTTGGATCCACTGGTTAGCATCATTCCTCCTTGCTGACCACGCGCCTGTCCTGTGACCCACTCTAGCTGTACCGAGTCTTGCTCGGGATGGTGAATGGTTAGCATCCCACATGGAAGAGGCTGTGATACTGGAGTCAGGGATGGTTTTTCCTTGCATTCCTAGAGCTTTACGGCAGGTTGCTGGAGGCACCACCTTCTTAGCTTATCATTGAGAAAATACGAATAGTTAATACTAGATTTCGTATAAATCGGGGTTACCTCTTTTTTATTGTATCCCTTTGAAAAAAATCATACCACTAAGCTTTGGCTATTGTATCACAGTGTGGGACACTCACAGCAGAGCTAATATGGGTAGCATGGGTAGCATGGGTAGCATGGGTAGCATGGGTAGCATGGGTAGCATGGGTAGCATGGGTAGCATGGGTAGCATGGGTAGCATGGGTAGCATGGGTAGCATGGGTAGCATGGGTAGCATGGGTAGCATGGGTAGCATGGGTAGCATGGGTAGCATGGGTAGCATGGGTAGCATGGGTAGCATGGGTAGCATGGGTAGCATGGGTAGCATGGGTAGCATGGGTAGCATGGGTAGCATGGGTAGCATGGGTAGCATGGGTAGCATGGGTAGCATGGGTAGCATGGGTAGCATGGGTAGCATGGGTAGCATGGGTAGCATGGGTAGCATGGGTAGCATGGGTAGCATGGGTAGCATGGGTAGCATGGGTAGCATGGGTAGCATGGGTAGCATGGGTAGCATGGGTAGCATGGGTAGCATGGGTAGCATGGGTAGCATGGGTAGCATGGGTAGCATGGGTAGCATGGGTAGCATGGGTAGCATGGGTAGCATGGGTAGCATGGGTAGCATGGGTAGCATGGGTAGCATGGGTAGCATGGGTAGCATGGGTAGCATGGGTAGCATGGGTAGCATGGGTAGCATGGGTAGCATGGGTAGCATGGGTAGCATGGGTAGCATGGGTAGCATGGGTAGCATGGGTAGCATGGGTAGCATGGGTAGCATGGGTAGCATGGGTAGCATGGGTAGCATGGGTAGCATGGGTAGCATGGGTAGCATGGGTAGCATGGGTAGCATGGGTAGCATGGGTAGCATGGGTAGCATGGGTAGCATGGGTAGCATGGGTAGCATGGGTAGCATGGGTAGCATGGGTAGCATGGGTAGCATGGGTAGCATGGGTAGCATGGGTAGCGTGGGTAGCATGGGTAGCATGGGTAGCATGGGTAGCATGGGTAGCATGGGTAGCATGGGTGGCATGGGTGGCATGGGTAGCATGGGTAGCATGGGTAGCATGGGTGGCATGGGTGGCATGGGTAGCATGGGTGGCATGGGTGGCATGGGTGGCATGGGTAGCATGGGTGGCATGGGTGGCATGGGTGGCATGGGTGGCATGGGTGGCATGGGTGGCATGGGTGGCATGGGTGGCATGGGTGGCATGGGTGGCATGGGTGGCATGGGTGGCATGGGTGGCATGGGTGGCATGGGTGGCATGGGTGGCATGGGTGGCATGGGTGGCATGGGTAGCATGGGTAGCATGGGTGGCGTACGTTGCTAACGCGTCGTCTTTCACCACTGTGTTTCCAAGGGTTCGGGCATCTGGTTCGAGTCTTGCATTTGCCATATGTGAATTGATTTTGTTTGATATGCAGTCTTTCCTGTGCTACGAGGGTTTTTTCCGGGCCCTCCGGTTTCCTTCCTCCGTAAAAATCAACATGTGAGTCGAGTGTAGTATGTAATGAATATTCAATGTAGTATGTGTGTGAGTGTGGACGGGGGGGGGGGGACACCTCTGAATGGGCATTGTTCCCCTTTGTGTCCTCCTGGGCTTCCCCCGAAAAAGGATTAACTAAAGTTCCAATTACTTTGAAGCCCAGGATAGACACAGCAGCTAGGCCATTTTTACGTTTTCAAAGTATACTCACATGTGCAGCCATAAAATTGAAGCCTCATGGAGATATGACTATACCAGCTCTTTGGGTTCACCCGAATATAGCGGGCGACGATTGCAGGTTCGAAGTTATGACCCACAACAGTGTAACGGTCCACATTCCCCATGAACAGCTTTAGTTAGAAACCAGAATATATCAATATAAAAATAAATCAATTATTAGATAAATTAATTAATAAAAACATCACTTTTTTATAGTGGGATACAAATTCAGTAAATGAATACTGGTTTCCAATTTGGCCCACTGTCTCTCAGACACACACTACCACTACATTATATATTCTATGCATACAACTCAACTCACATGTTGATTTTTACAATGGCATGCATGATGTATGATTTTTGAATAATTTGCTTAAACAAGTTCTTCATCTCTAGTTAAAAAACTCATGAATATTTAATGAGGAAAATAGGAATATTTGTCCGTGGAGGAGGTTTTAAATCTGATAAAACATCCTCTTCATTTGCATAAACTTTAACTCGGATTTTCTCTGGTAAACTTGGTTCATTCGTCAAAAATTCAGTAGAAAATGCGAAGATATACCTCAAGGTTTTTTAAGCTGTTCAACAAACTCGCAGATCGTGTTTTATCGGGCTTATTTAAATCCCGATAAAACTCCTGCTCGTTTATTAAACAGTACTTAGTCTATTTTTAAACAATACGGTTTCATTCTGTTCCTTCAATTTTATCCAACAAGGAAATATTTCTTGGCTGGTCTAAGTCAGGGCACGACTGACTCTTGATCAAAGTTCAAGATTGGAAATTAGCGCGCATGCGCTAGCTTTGTGGAGAAAGGAACATGGAGAACATATTCATATACATATTTACATTCAAAATTTTCTGGATTGTTTTCTTCTCATCCTTAGCTTTGTAAGCGTAATTTTCGTACAGCTTTTTCAAAAAAGGTTGATGAAGGTTATATTGCATGTTGCATGTTGCCTACCAAGTTTGAAATGTATTCTATTCGTGCCAGCACCAGATCACTATGCTGGTAAATCCTGCAGACAAAGTTTGAGGAAATTCCATATTATTGTGCTTGAATTCACATCACCCATACTGTATTTCGGGATTGGCACGCAACATACAACAACACCTTCACCAGCCTTTTTGTAAAAAGCTGTAAAATAGTGATTTACTCGATACTTGGAATCATTCTTCCTCGAGCTTTTACAAGTTATTTTCAAAATTTTCAAACTATTTACATGGTATGGAAGTCGTTGGGTTTTCCAGAGAAGAAACAAATCTTACCTTAGTACGTCCTCCAACAGCATAAGCTCTCCAAAACATCCCATCGTTACTATACAAAACGTTGTACGTCTTTATCCATTGGTTGGCATCTTGTCGACCCTGTGTCTCGATTCGTTTTATCTCAACATTTCTACCAAAATCAACCTGAAGCCATTGATTTAAGGTATTGCGACGTGCAGACCAGGCGCCAGTTCTTCCTCGTCCTGCATGGAAGTTAAGCCTGCCATTGGCTGCTCTGTGGCTCGAGTGCCAGATTGTGGAGGCAGACATTTGGTCATCTCTCATACTCAAAGGCTGCAAGCATGGGGGTACAGTAGGCTGAATAGCTGAAAAATTTAAATGAAGACATTTGAAAATAATGCTATTTGCTGCGATTCTCAATAGTCTACAAGTTGAAAACTCGGTGGAAAACTCGAGTTGCCCGGAATTTCGGAT
Source organism: Anthopleura sola (assembly GCA_023349425.1). Classification (NCBI taxonomy): domain Eukaryota; kingdom Metazoa; phylum Cnidaria; class Anthozoa; order Actiniaria; family Actiniidae; genus Anthopleura; species Anthopleura sola. The sequence continues at coordinate 18,689 of JALHLI010000052.1, read as the reverse complement.
TTTAACTGCCGCCAGTCAAAAATATAAAAGGTACCGACTAATTATTTTTGAAAACTACAACAACAAGCCATGAGCTATGATTAATGTTTTTACTGAGTAACAACGAACTAGTGAAATTTATAGTACGACTATACCAACCAAGGGGACCCAAACAAATTTCCATTCAAATTAGCCAATCACGATTGAGTATTTAAACAATAGAAACTGCACAAATAATAAACATTTTCCCTTTAAAAGCTTATTGAATACAGATTAAATATAATAGCATGTTATCCTTCACTACACATGGAAAATGAAATATTGTGTTTATGCAAAGTGTCCCTGAAAATGAGCCAAAATCGAAATGCCTCAGTTATGGGTCGTAAGAAAGCAGCATATATTTTACTTTGTGACATGCACACAGAGAGATACATGCACGCTCGTTTTATATTCCTTAAATAGAACGAGGGCGCCCGAAGCATATTTTGAAACCTTACATGGCTATTTCAAAAAAGGCTGGTGAAGGTTTTGTTGCATGCTGCATTTTGCATGTAGCTTACCAAGCCTGAAATTTATTCTCTTCATGTGTAAATAATGTCAGCGCAGAAGAAAATATGCTGGAAAAACCTGCAGAAACAGTTTTGGGGAAATACCTTTCGCTGCTTGAATTCACAACACCAATGCTGCATTTAGGGCTTGGTATGCAGCATGCAACAAAATTTTCACTAACCTATTATTTTTGGAATAGCTGTGTACAGATAAAGTTGTAGCATGCAACTTACCATGGGTGCAACCATAGACTTCCAATCTCATCGAAATGTGACCATACCAAGACTTAGGACGGACCCTAATGTACCTTGCAATGATTGGAGGATCGATGACGTGGGCAGAAATTGTATTCCTGTCCTTATTTCCGTTCATAAGTGCATAATTCGAAAAGTGTACTCCATCGGAGCTGAACTCTATAAGGTAAGTCCTAACCCATTGGTTAGCATCTGAACGTCCTTGAGTTGCAATGCGTGTTACCTTAGTAACCTTGCCCAAGTCTAATTGAATCCATTGACCTGCATCATTTGACCTTGCAGACCATGCGCCAGTCTTGTGTCCAGATCTTGCAGTACCAAGTCTTGCTCTCTCTGGGCCGTGATTGGCATCCCATTTTGAGGAGACTGTGATACGGGAATCTGGGATAGCTTTGCTCTTCATTCCCAGGGGAGCGGCGCATTTCAAGGGTGGGACAATGAAACCTAGCAGGGAACAAAATGTTACAAAATGACGCACCATGGCCAGCCATTTTACCATTTCTAAAGTGGGTTACAAAGGCAAGACTATCTCCTATAGTTCTCTGGGCACGAGCCAAGATGCTGAGACATATAGCAATTGCAAAAACCTGAACGAATTTTCTGAAAGCTTCTAGCTGTTAAATACATAGGAATCGAAATGCTTGCACACGGCACAACACACTTCTCAAAATCATACGTAAAAGGTAAAGAGGTAATTCATTTTACTCTGATAACGCGGGGAGTGGTTGCCTCATAGTTCCTTTCACAGTTCCCTGCGCCATCTTGGAAGGTAGCCGTGCCTTTACATCGAAACGAGACATAGTGACGCAAGTGACCTTACGATGATAGAGACCATTTTAGTTGGTGTAATGCCACATGACTTTAATAATAATAGCTTAATAAAATGTAGATGTAGATGAACACCATGGACAATTATTCACATGTCTCTATCATTGCAAGCTCACCGTTCGCTTCAATGCAAAGGCACGACTACCTTTAAAGATGGAGTATGGAAATGTGAAGGTGACTAGTCTCCTGAGCCAAGTAGTCATGTGTAAAGCGCTCGAAGATGCCCCATTTACCCCCACAAACTATCAGTGCCTGGTATTACTGGTATTTAAAGATAAAACTACACAGAATAGAGAGAAGTCGAAACAGGCGTATGGAGATCCTGAAGGATCGAACCGTGGACCTCTAGCTCCGAAGTCAGCGCACCAACCAACTGAGCTACGCCTGCTCTGAAATTTGCTCTGTTGCTAAATCTTACCTTCACGACAGCCGTAGATTTCAGCTCTCATTGAAACATGGCCATAAAATCGCTGGGGTAGGATTCGTACATATCTCGCAACAAACGGCGTCTCTAGTTGATGGTGCACCACGGTATAACGATCATTATTTCCTTGAAATAACTATTTAATGAATTAAAAAAACTTTTAGTCACGAGATATATTAGTGCTGTTTCTAGATTGATTGATAGGATGAACGTTTTCCAAATATCATCATCATCATCCGTCATCATCATCATCATCATCATCATCATCATCATCATCATCATCATCATCATCATCCATTATCATCCATTATCATCATCATCATCATCATCCATTATCATCATCATCCATTATCATCATCATCCATCATCATCATCATCATCTTTAATCATGATCATCATCACCACCGTCATCATCCATCATCATCATCCATCATCATCATCATATTTCATCATTATCATCTTTCATCATCATCAACATCATCATCAACATCATCATCTTTCATCATCATTGTCATCATCATCTTTCATCATCATCATCCATCATCATCATCATCCATCGTCATCATCCATCCTCCTCCTCCTCCTCGTCATCATCATCATCATCATCCATAATTTCAAATAAGGACATTCACTTACCCAAACCTTTCCCCTTTGTTCGTACTTGTTCCAGAATATTCCATCCCTACTGTAAGACAGCGAGTAGTCCGTAATCCATTGGTTATAATCCTCTCTACCTTGAGTAGCCACTCCTGTTACCTTTACGTTCTTGAGAAAGTCAATCTGCAGCCATTGGTGAGCGTCTCTCCTCCTTGAGGACCATCCTCCAGCTTTACCCGAATATCCTGATTCATATAATCTGGCATACGATGCACGATGTCTTGAATTCCACTCAGAAGAAGCTGACATTTGGGCATCTTTAACGAGGCGGTTTTGCAGGCCAAGAGGAGAGGTGCATTTTGGTACGACTGGCGGCTTGAAATCTGAACCTATTTGAATTGTACAGAAATACGTTATACAAAGATATTGCATGGAAGTAGATGCAAGCCTCTCACCAATGCAACCCGAAGTCCCGCAGGGCTCGGTGTTGTATGTGAGTAGAGTTTCTAGTGGTTCTCTCCTGTGCTTCGAGGGTTTTTTTTTCCGGGTTCTCCGGTTTTCCTTCCTCCACAAAAATTGACTTCTAAATTCCGTTTCAATCATGGAACGAATGTCACAGGTTTGTTAGTCAATGTGCTACTCTCATAAAAAATTACGTTAGGTGTGCAAACGCTCTCCGAATGCCCAGGTTATCAACTACCCAGATTTTTTTCAATTTGATGTATCTACAGCTATTTCAAAAAAGGTTGGTGAAGGTTTTCTCGCTTTTGTGCATGTTGCATATCAAGCCCGAAATGCAGTATGGTTGTTGTGAATTCAAGCAGAGAAAGGTCAAAACGATAAGGAATTTTCCAAGACTTTGTCTGCGGGTTTTTCCAGAATATTTTCTTCTCTGCTGACATTATTTACATATGAATATAATACATTTTAAGCTTGGTAAGTGGCATGCAACATCCAACATCCAACAAAACCTTCCCCAACCTCTTTTATGCTCTAAGTCTGCATGCAAATTAGTCAAAAGCGTCTTCGTGCTATTGTAATAATATGCATATTTGACTTTCACACTTGCCTGAAAAATAGTCTTTACAAAATGCCAAAACTTAAATTCAGTTCTTGAAACCTAAGGCTAATTCTTTCATATTGCCTTTATTAATGCAGTATCTTGGTCTCACAAAAGTATACCCGCGAAATTCTTCGTATACTTGGAGAAAACAAGCATTTATTTTCTCCCTAAAACTCTTGTAAATTCTTGGAAAGCGTGCTGAAATGCATGCATGCGCAAACGTTTTTCTCTAGTGTCGTTCTTACCTGAAGTGCATCCATAAAGTTCAACCCTCATTGAAATGCGGCTATACCAAGTGAGTGGACGTATTCGAACGTTACGAGCGTAGACAGCAACTGGGAGCGAGTTACTTACGACTGTGTGTTGGTCTCTGTTTGCAGCGAATACCTGTTTTCGACGAAAAATTATTTGTAAGATTGTATATAATATTTTACTGCGCGGCACTCCTGCCTGGACCACTTGTGTAAAATTAACCAATCACGATGTAGAATGAAAGCTGAAGCCAATCAGAAGAGAGGAGAATCAATAGCATATTGACATCAGCCAATCGTAATGTTTCTTCCCCACGAGTTGTAGATAACAACTAAATTGCCTGTAGAAATATAACCAGATCTTGGCCTCGGTGCTTTATCTTGATTGGCTTAATCAATAGTCCCCTTCACAGTACTCTGCGCCATCTTGAAAGGTAGTCGGGCCCTTGCATCTAACCTTGCAATGATAGAGACCTTTTTTAAAGACATGGACAACAAATCACATGTCTCTAGATCTATCATCGCAAGGTCACCGTTCGTCTCGCTTCGATGCAAAGGCACGGCTATCGTTCAAGATGGCGCAGGGAACTATTAGGTTCAAAGGTTTTTATTTTTCCACACACAAAAAAAAAAAAAAAATAGAAATAAGAATGAAGTGGAAAGGTGCAGGAGGTATTATGGGGACTATTGGTAAAGTAACTTTATTTAACGTCGGTAGTTCCTTCAGCTACGTGGCTGGTATCAATGGAAGCCGACGGTGCGCACTTTACCCCCTCTCTCCATCAGTGCTCTGTTTCAAGAGTATTCAAAGCTGAAGCTACACGGATTAGAAATAAGTCGAAACAGACGTGGAGATCCTGAGGATCGAACCATGGACGTCTAGCTCCGAAGGCCGCGCACTAACCAACTGAGCTACGTCTGCTCCTATCGCCTTCGTTTTTAACATTTGGATGGCCACTAACCTTTTGACGTCCTCCAATAGTGTAGGCTTGGAAGGTCGCTCCATCTAAACTGTATTCAAGAACATAGCTTGTCACCCATTGGCGGCTGCCATGACTACCTTGAGTGGAAACTCTCGTTACCTTGGCAACCTTACCAAAGTCGACCCCCAGCCATTGATGACGGTTATTGCGCAATGCAGTCCAAGCACCAACGATTCTACCGCTCTTTTGTAATTGGAGTCGACCATATTTTGCACCATAGTAAGCGTTCAGTTCCGAGGAAGCAGACATCTGAGAATCTGGGATTGCTTTGCTTTCAACACCCAGAGGTTTCAGACAAGCTGGTTTTGGTGGAAGAGGGAAACCTAAAGCAAATTGAAAAAAATTGAATGAATTGCATTAAGAAATTTTGGCGAGTTGAATGAAAATGGGGCCACAACCTACTGTAAAGTTGGATTGCAATCATTCGCAAGAGAATGGAATAACAAAGTTATTTTGGCCATGTTAATTGGCATAACAAAAGATACTAACGCTAATGCTAATGCTAATAATAATAATAATAATAATAATGATAATAGTATGGTTTATTTCGGCCACTTGCAGTTAGAGAAAACTGAATTGCTGGCTGATACAATATGGATAATGCAAGATAATCATATAATATACAATATAATCAAACACATAAGGGACACATAAGCTACGGCTTACAGTAACGAAGTTAGCAAATCGTTCCGTTCGGGTGATCATGGGATGCGCGTGCTTCCCTGATCGCAATGCCAAATGAGTGGTGGATTTCACAACACGGTTGTGTATAATGTTTTATAAAATAACTTTGATATTACGCGCGCTCTGATTGGTCAAAAAGCCATGTTTTATGAGAGCATAATACATGCTCACATCATTTTTTTTCTCTCTCGAAACTGCTTCTTCAAAGCATTTGAGCGCTAGTTATTTTATAAAATCAATAAAAAACAGTTAAATTCCGTGTATTATACTCTGCTAAAGACACTTGGGATTTGGAGAGAACACGAGAGAAGCTGGAAACCACTCCGCTACGCGTCATGGTTTCCTACGCTTCTCTCGTGTTCTCTCCACATCCCGCGTGTCTTTATCAGAGTATAATACACGGAAAACTGTTTTTTATTCCTTAAATGATGGCTTTGTTACCTGAAGTGCAGCCATACAGCTCCATTCTCATTGATATATGACCATTCCATGACTTGGGTCGAACGCGGATGTATCTGAAAGATATTGAGTAGAAGGTCTCAAAAGGATGACAAAGCATCAATTTTTTTAAATCAAACCATTAAACAACCTCTGGGCTGATCTTATTTAGTGCAGTTTTATGGAAGGAGGCCAAAAGCCCTTGAATCAAGGGAGAGAGCCTACAATCTCTAATCACTTGCGATGCTGAAGTGAGAAGCAAGTGCACTATTACTATACCACCCTTGATTCCCGAGACTAAATGTTAAAGCAATAAAGAGAGAAACAACAAGCCTGGCAAAACAGAGCTAGTCGAATACTTTCTCATGCTTTTCGAGTACTACTGAATGTTTAATGGTTTTTTTCTTCCAGAGTGTTTGCACCGACAGATATGGGTAGCATGGGTGGCGTACGCTGCTAACGCGTCGCCTTTCACCACTGTGGTTCCAAAGGCTCGGGCATCTGGTTCGAGCCCTGTGGTCGCCATATGTGAATTGAGTTTGTTTGATGTGTTGTTCTCTCCTGTGCTACGAGGGTTTTCTCCGGGTACTCCGGTTTCCTCCCTCCGTAAAAATCAACATGTGAGTGAGTGTTGTGTGCACAAAATACTGAATGTAGTGGTAGTGTGTGTGCGTGAAAAGTGTCCCCTATTAGTGCGAAAGCGCTAGAACGACTAGACACTTAAATAAAGAGATTTATTTATTTTATTTTTTTATTTTATTTAGAAGCGCCCGCTTTATATTCCTTTTTTAAAATGATAGGTAAAATTCTACTATTAGATTTGAGTTTACCGTGCTATTATAGGAGAAAGAAGAACGTTGCCAACTATGGTATTTCTGTCCGAGTTTCCTGTCAGGACCTTGCCTTTTTGGTAGTTCTCAAAATGGCTTCCATCTTGACTGTATTGTAGGCTGAAGGTCTTCACCCACTGGTTAGCATCTTGACGACCTTGAGTTGCAAATCTCGTAATTTTGACTGCTTTGCTGAAATCTATCTGTAGCCATTGGCCTGCATCGTTGCTTTTGGCTGACCATGCGCCTGTTTTGCTTCCCGCTCTAACTGTACCGAGTCTTGCCCGGGATGGTGAATGGTTAGCATCCCACATGGAAGAGGCTGTGATACGGGAGTCAGGGATGGTTCTGCCTTGCATTCCGAGGGGAGAGACACAATGAAGCTCTGGTGGCACGAAACCTATTTGCAGCAAAATCGTACAAACAATAATGAGCTAAATATTAAAATCAGATTTAGAAATAAGTCAGAAAGAGTAACCTTGTCTCAAGGAAAACTCCAAAACTCCATCTTCATAGCCCATGGAAGGAGACTTTCGGTCTCAAAGGGCTTTTCTGTTATCCAAGCATTGAACAATATGGAATGTTTCAAACATTTCGGCTAGTTTTCTTGCACTTTATGCAACTTGTACTTAATTGAGTTCAATAACAAAAAGACAACCTACCTGAAGTACATCCATAGAACTCAGCTCTCATAGAGATGTGACCGTAGAACGTGGCCGGATGAATACGAACATAACGAGCGTAGATAGGTGGATTGATGGAGTTTACTACAACAGAGTTGCGGTCTGAATTGGCGCCGTACACCTGATAACAAAGAAATAATGGCTCAATTACGGATTGGTGTTGCTCGGTGTCGTATGCGAGTAGAGTTGTTTCTTGGTTCTCTCCTGTGCTTCGAGGATTTTTCCGGGTTCTCCGGTTTTTCTTCCCTCCTCAAAAATCAACTTCTAAATTCCGATTCGAATTTTAGTGAAAGAAAGCTGCCCTGTATAGAGGTGTCACTGCGCATGCTAAATTCCCTTTTTTTTTCTAATTCAAGGTTGACGTCCATTGAGTTTCTATCCAGAGCACCTAGATACTTCAGAAAAACTTTTGCGCATGCGTGCCTTTCAGCACGCTTTCCAAGAATTTACAAGAGTTTTAGTGAGAAAATAAATGCTTGTTTTCTCCCAGTATACGAAACAGTTTCGTGGGTATACTTTTGTGAGACCAAGATACTGTATTAGTAAAGACAATCAGTGAAAGAATTAGCTTGAAGTTTTAAGAACTGACTTTAAGTTTTGGCATTTAGTAAAGACTATTTGTCAGGCAAGTGTGGAAGTCAAATATGCATATTTTTACATTAGCACGAAGGGGCATTTGACTAATTTGTATGCGGACTTAGAGCATGCGCAGACGTTTTTCACGCGTGTCGAGCACCTATAAAGCCGACATTAAATTCAGCACTCATAAAACACTATGACTACTGTATTAAATGAATAATTTTGTATGGAAGTTATAGCTAGTAAGGTACCTCGGTCTTGTCGAAGAAGATTCCATCTCGACTGTAACTCAAATAGAAGCTTGTAACCCATTGGTTAGCTTCCTGTCTCCCTTGAGTGGCTACCTTTTGTAACTTTGCCATTTTCCCAAAATCAATCTGAAGCCATTGATGAATGTTGTTGTATCTAGCAGACCATGCGCCGGTTCTTCCCCTACCCGACTGGAAGTAAAGCCTTGCGTTGGCTGCTCGATGGTTAGAGTTGTGTTCAGAGGATGCAGTCATCTTTGAGTCTGGGACTTTTCCACACTGAAGACCTAGAGCGGACATACAGGTTGGAATAACTGGGGGCGAGAATCCTGAAATACAAATAGATTATCCGGTTAAAAAATCGATAATCTAATTGGTTAAGTTGAAAGGGGAAAGGAGGCGAGAGTAAAGCAAAACGGAGTAGAGGAGAAGACAGCAGAGGACAGCAGAGGACCGCAGAAGACCGCAGAGGACAGCACCAGAGGACAGCAGAGAACAGCAGAGGACGGCAGAGGACCCAGAGGACAGCAAAGGAAAGCAGAGGACAGCAAAGGAAAGCAGAGGAAAGCAGAGGACAGCAGAGGACAGCAGAGGACAGCAGAGGACAGCAGAGGACAGCAGAGGACAGCAGAGGACAGCAGAGGACAGCAGAGGACAGCAGAGGACAGCAGAGGACAGCAGAGGACAGCAGAGGACAGCAGAGGACAGCAGAGGACAGCAGCGGACAGCAGAGGACAGCAGAGGGCAGGGGACAGCAAAGGAAAGCAGAGGACAGCAAATGAGAGCAAAGGATAAATCTCTTACCTTTGGTGCATCCATAGAACTCAAACCTTGCGGAGATATGTCCAGTAAAGGTTTCAGGGTGAACTCGCAGATATCGAGCAAATATAGGCACCTCAAGCTTCTGTTCAACAACTGTATTACGATCTTTGTTGCCAACAAAAATCTAGTATATACATAAGAAAAAGAGGCAAGTTACATCTATATTCTAGCAATTCATTCTGGTAATTCAAGTTGTACATTAAGTGCTTTCTTGCAGCCTGTGAGTTAGCCATGCCCTGACTTAGATCAGCCCAGAGGTTATTTCAGGGTTCAATCTGTGAGTTAGCCATGTCCTGACTTAGATCAGCCCAGAGGTTATTTCAGGGTTCAATCTGTGAGTTAGCCATGCCCTGACTTAGATCAGCCCAGAGGTTATTTCAGGGTTCAATCTGTGAGTTAGCCATGCCCTGACTTAGATCAGCCCAGAGGTTATTTCAGGGTTCAATCTGTGAGTTAGCCATGTCCTGACTTAGATCAGCCCAGAGGTTATTTCAGGGTTCAATCTGTGAGTTAGCCATGCCCTGACTTAGATCAGCCCAGAGGTTGTTTCAGGACTCAACCTGTGAGTTAGCCAATGCCCTGACTTAGATCAGCCCAGAGGTTATTTCAGGGTTCAATCTGTGAGTTAGCCATCCCTGACTTAGATCAGCCCAGAGGTTATTTCAGGGTTCAATCTGTGAGTTAGCCATGCCCTGACTTAGATCAGCCCAGAGGTTGTTTCAGGGTTCGATCTGTGAGTTAGCCATGTCCTGACTTAGATCAGCCCAGAGGTTATTTCAGGGTTCAATCTGTGAGTTAGCCATGTCCTGACTTAGATCAGCCCAGAGGTTGTTTCAGGGTTCAATCCGTGAGTTAGCCATGCCCTGACTTAGATCAGCCCAGAGGTTATTTCAGGGTTCAATCTGTGAGTTAGCCATGCCCTGACTTAGATCAGCCCAGAGGTTGTTTCAGGGTTCAATCTGTCAGTTAGTCATGCTCTGACTTAGATCAGCCCAGAGGTTGTTTCAGGGTTTGATTTGTAAGTTAGCCATGCTCTGACTTAGATCAGCCCAGAGGTTCGATATGTGAGTTAGCCTTGTCTAAAAATCATGTTTGAAGACAAACCTGTTTTCCCTTGTGTGCAATAGGGGTATACGCATCGTACAGCCCATCATCCTGACTATACGATAACCAGTAACTAGTGATCCACTGATTAGCGTCTTGTCTTCCTTGACTTGCAACCCTCGTGATCTTGACTGCTTTTCCAAAATCTACTTGAAAGTATTGGCCTTTGTCGTTTGAGCGCGCTGACCACGCCCCTTTAATAGAAAAAAAAATGACAATTGTATCTTACAACTGTCTTCATTGCTATGCGTTGATCGAGTCAACGTTTGCGACATGAAAATCGGGCAACGCACATATACAGCCGCCAATCAAACAGTGTATTACCTAAGTTTCACTTCCCAGGGGGCTTTACAGCATCTAGTTAGATACTTGTTTCCATAACCCATAATGTCGAGAGAGGACTGGAATCTAACCCTAAACCTTACCCCAAACCTAACCAATCCTAGAATCGATTCCAGTCCTTTCTCGATGAAGGACAGGAAAGGAAGGCTATGGAAACAAGTGGTCACCGAGCATCTACAGCAACGTAGTAGCACATGCTCCCATGTCACCAGTGGCGGATCTAGGGGTAGTGCGACGGGGTCCGCTGCACCCGTTTTTTTTTCAACGCCATTTTTTTTTTTTTTTTTTTTTACTTTGATATCATATGACGTCAATATATAGACGTCATGGCAATCTATTCCCCGATCTGGACCCCGTTTTCAAAAACCCTGGATCCGCCACTGGTCACCAACAAATTTTGTTGACTGTTCCCCAGTTTATTCTATCCATTTTCAACATTTCTTTTATGTTATTATCATTCATTATATGGGATATATAGTTAGTTACCTGTCTTGCCTCCTCCTGCTTTAAGATGCAATCTTCCTCTTGCGACACCATGGTTGGCGTCCCACTCGCTTGAGCCGCTGAGAGAGCCATCGGATATGGCTCCACTTTCCATACCAAGTGCTCGTCCTTTAACTGTGCATTCTGGTTCAGGTGTTGGTGGGGAGATTCCTGTATAGAAATGAATCGTAGAACCATTCAACCCATACTTAGTTTCTTTTCTCTTTATGTAATCATCATCATCATCACCACCACCACCACCACCACCACCACCACCACCACCACCACCACCACCACCACCACCATCATCATCATCATCATCATCATCATCATCATCATTATCATCATCATTATCATCATCATCATCATCATCATCTTTTATCATCATCATCTTTTATCATCATCATCTTTCATCATCATCCATCATCATCATCATCTTTCATCATCATCATCATTTTTTTTTTTTTTTTTTTGTGATTTCCTTGTAGGAATTTTATTTCATTTCCTCTACCTTGGCAAGAATCATCCAGAATAACTTGCAGCTTGTCCTTGAGATCTGAGAATCTGTCTACTTTAACAACATAGTGGGGATCTCTCATCGCAATCTGTCGTAGTTCGTCATAGTAGATTCCAGAACCAATACCCACTGCAACATTTCGTACATGTTTGGCCTAAAAGTAAAATTCAGGAAAATAAAACACTAAAAAAGTAAAACACTAGTTCTTTTATTATTTATCTTTTATATTTCTTTATTTTATTCTCCCATCCAATAATGAATATAGTAAATGTATGTAAAATATCAAAAACTTCTCCTGAGAATCTAGAATTATCTCAGATATAAACTTTTATTAGTCAATTTTCGCAGGCTTCATGACACCTCAGTTTTGCAGTGACGTCATTTCTACGTCACTATTTCAGATCAGTTGGTTGTTATTATTCTAAGCATACTGAATAATACTCACCTGCAAAGGCCTCAACACTTGTGAGTAAGGTGCACTGCCACGGTTCGTCTTACCATCAGTAAACACGATCAGAATGTTTTTCTTATCACTTCTGTCTCCTCCTGCAGGTGTGAAAAGCTGTTCTGCCGCTAATTTTAGAGCTCGATCCGTACGAGTCCAGCCACCGGTGTATCTAACAAGTAGAATTATATGTCACTATCATTGCTCATAGTTAATAAACTTTGTATTTTGTGCATATTATTATTATTATTATTATTATTATTATTGTTATTATTATTATTATTATTATTATTATTATTATTATTATTATTATTATTATATTATTATTTATTGTTATATTATTACTTAATTAATATTATTATTATTATCATTAATATTATGAGTGGGGAGTGAGGATATCAATTTTATCATTTTGATGTCACTCAATATCACACTCTATTTCATATAATAAATATACCAGTAGCCAGTGGGGATACGATTTATATCAACACTGGTGGTGTCAAATTCTCCATTATTTTTCATTGAAGATTTCATATAATAAACAGAACATTACATGGCCGCTTGGAGATACGAGTTTTATCTTCTCGTGCTGATATTATCTCTCACTCGTTCGCGCTCGAAGATAAAATTAGTATCTCCGCGCGACCATGTAATATCCTATATATAGTACCTTGTTGAGCGTATACGAGCAATAATACTGTGGAAGTTATGGTAACGACTGTCAGACATTTTGAACTCCACTTTTGCTCCTCCGCTATAGGTGATAAATCCGAAGTGGGTTCCCTTTGAAGAGACCCGGAAATGCTTGATCAAGTCTTGGATGAAGTTCAAAGCGGTTCTAAAGTTGTGGGCGCGCACACTGCCTGATGCATCGAGGATTATGCCGATATCCATAGCCTTGACACAAGCTAAACAAAATCACAGAAAATATAGTGAATTATTTCCCTTCATAAATTCCTTCTGCCACCTTGAAAGGCAGCTGTGCCTTTGCATTAAAGTGAGACCATACGTGAGCTTGCAATGATAGAGTAATGTGAATGATTTTTGAAAGTGTCAAAAAAAGGTCTCTAGCAATGCGAGCTCACCATTGCCCTCCCTTCGATGCAAAGGAATGGGTATACCTTTCAAGAAGGGGCAGGAAACTGTGAAAGAGACTATTTGCCTACAAAATCTACGCCGATAAGAAAAAAAATTTTTTTTTTCACAGCTAAATAAACAGAATAATTTACTCACGAATTGGACAAGCTTCCTGTGCGCATGCCTGGCTTTGTTCAGCGTCTCCGACGCATTTCTTCCCGGCGCCCTGTGGAGCAGGGTTGTTACACAATCTCTGACGTACTTGAACTCCTCCTCCACACGTTGCTGAGCAGGCTGTCCAGGGTTTCCATGGTGACCAGTTTCCATCGACAGCAGCTGCATAATGAGCGAATACTGAGTATTAAGGCCGATTTACACAAATTGCTACAACTTTTTTCTTGTCGTACACAGCAGTAGTGAACAAGTCGTAGGGTTGATTTACACGACGCAATTCGTTTTGTAGTGTGGCGTAATCAGATTACATGAAACAGTTGTAAGCAAAAGTTGTACCGTGTTAATCAATCTTAAGAGTCATGAGAGGTTTTAACGAAACCATCAATATTAGTTGAGTTGAAATTAGATTCTTTTAATCGCAAGCCTCAGTCAAGATAGAAGTCAACTGAAATGAATATTGCATTAGAAGGTTCTTCTCCTCTCTTCTTCTCCTCTCTTCTTCTCCCCTATGCTCTTCCCTCTTCCCTCTTCCCTCTTCCCTCTTCCCTCTTCCTATCTCCTCCTCTTCTCTACTCTTGCACACCCCTTACTTCTATTCACTTCCCTTTTCTTTTTCTCTTTCCCTCTTCCTCCCATCCCATAGAAATTTCCTTGTCACCCCCTCTTTATTGTTCTCTCTACTCTATCCCCTCGATCTTTTTGTTGTCAGCTACACTCAATCTCGCCTTATGGACACCCCGTTATTACGAACATCTCGCTATTGCGGACAGGAACAAAATCTCCGGCAAAAAATATTGGAAAAAAAATGACCGACGTAATTATCTATTGCGGACGCTCCCAATTACAGACACCAATGTCATGAGGGTGTCCGATGTAACGAGAGATGACAGTAAAGGATATATTTACTCACGGTCTGGACATGCTTGATCTGCGCAGCTTGCCGTTTCTTCGGAAGGTCCAAGACTTGAACAATCTTTTCCCTTTCCTTCTGGTTTTGGATTTGTGCATGTCCTTTCTCGTCCCTTAACACCTCCACCACAGGTCTTGGTGCACGATGTCCAGGCACTCCACTTGCTGTATCCACCGTCAACATCGACTGATTGTTGATCTGGTTCATCGTGAAATAAAACAAAATGATTTGACCAAAAAGAACACGACGACTCAAAAGATCTATGAATAGACCTATTTACCGATACATTTTAATATGATTTTATGTCATCTACTGAGAAGCGCATCTAAAAACCAATTGAATTTGCTGTTAGTTGGAGCAATATGTGAAACACCAAAGCGTAAAGTAACTCCGCCACTCTATGCTTTATAGATATTTCCACGTTTGCCCCCTCAGCTTCCCATAATCCAAGATGGCCGCCGTATTGGTAAAAAGGTATATCGCATGATTGTTGTAGGATGGAAGCAAACAATAGAACAAATAGAACAATAGACCCTTGAGGTTCTTTCGGGTAAAACCATTTTCCATAGAGGTGGAGGGGTAACAAAATCAAGACGAAATATCCTTGGCAGCGAGGGACAAAACTACACGGGGGGTTGGGGGTGGGGCAGGGAGACAAATATAAGGGACCCAAAAGTGACCGAATGCTGTAAAATTAGCGTCATTTGATATCATTTAGGGTTGAAAATTGATTTTCAAAATTTCCCCAGATCATTCCCGCCCCTCTACGTATGGGAGACTGGGAGTTCCCACCTTGGCCTGTCATCTTATTTTGTTGTTCAGATACTGACTTGTCTATTCAAGATTAATAGTTGCTTGAGGCCCGGCTATTGTATTAATTAATCCAGAAATGAATATTCTCCTCACCATCTTTCAGCCGATAAACATAGTTAATCAACGGACCACCAACACACTCTTGTTCCTTGGATTTATCACACGTTGGTTGAGGGTTTCCAATGTACTGGTAGCTCTTTGAATCCTCAGCCGCGCCGTATTTAGCGTAGTTGGCCTCAGCATTAGGCCCGCTCCAGCACTCTCCGAAGAACTGCAGAGCAAACACTTTGTAGCCCTTTTCTTTGGCCTTGGCAGCGCATCGACAGGCTAGACTGATAATCAAGAAACATTATGTTAACTCATAGCATAGTTAATAGAGGGGACTCTTTGATATAGTAATTTCAATTTCTAAAGCTGAATTGTGGTGTAAATAGACTATGAATATGTAAAAACGCGATAAAATAGAGGAGCTCTTTTGATTTCATGTCACTTCGGACGCCATCTTGGATTTGAGTGTGCAGGTTCAATGTTGCGTGACGGCCCAAAACGTAACATGCCCCTTTGAAGTTTGCCGGCCATTTTCTCCTCAACATTTTTCAATGTCGTCTGATGTCGCCTGTTGCATTGTGTCGCGGCGACATTGTGCTTCGGAATAAGCCCACTAGATCAATTTTTTTGACTTACAGTATTGAATTGTGCTCACCTGTGTGTGGATGCCTCAAAGGCATACCAGTCCAGTACATGGCCATCATTCTTATCACTGCTTACATCACGATCGTTAAGGAGTAATTCTGGCAATATTCTATCGTCTTTTTCAACGAAGCCTCCGACTTTGTCATAAGTTCTTTTGCACTGGGTGTTGGGCAGGGAAGCTGTTTATGTATAGAAGAAATTCAATGAGTAAGGGATGAAGATATTGGAATTAATGTCGAGAAAACGATTGGGTAGTCTTGTGGTCTGGTCGGCTGGTCGGTCGGTCGGTCGGTCGGTCGGTCGGTCGGTCGGTCGGTCGGTCGGTCGGTCGGTCGGTCGGTCGGTCGGTCGGTCGGTCGGTCGGTCGGTCGGTCGGTCGGTCGGTCGGTCGGTCGGTCGGTCGGTCGGTCGGTCGGTCGGTCGGTCGGTCGGTCGGTCGGTCGGTCGGTCGGTCGGTCGGTCGGTCGGTCGGTCGGTCGGTCGGTCGGTCGGTCGGTCGGTCGGTCGGTCGGTCGGTCGGTCGGTCGGTCGGTCGGTCGGTCGGTCGGTCGGTCGGTCGGTCGGTCGGTCGGTCGGTCGGTCGGTCGGTCGGTCGGTCGGTTGGTTGGTCGGTTGGTCGGTCGGTCGGTCGGTTGGTCGGTCGGTCGGTCGGTCGGTTGGTTGGTCGGTCGGTCGGTCGGTCGGTCGGTTGGTTGGTCGGTCGGTCGGTTGGTTGGTCGGTCGGTCGGTCGGTCGGTCGGTCGGTCGGTCGGTCGGTCGGTCGGTTTGAGGATGAAGACTAGTGATTTGGTTTGTACCAGTTTTCCGACGACTTACCTTGAGAATAAGAAATTATCCCAAAGATAGCTACCAACATAAGTATGTGGGTCTCCATAGTGAATTACCTATAGTTAAAACAGAAAGACCTCAATACCTTTTTTAAAGGCTGATGATAGTCCCCTACACAGTTCCCTGCGCCATCCTGAAAGGTAGCCCTACCTTTGCATCGAAGCGAGACGAACGGTGAGCTTGCAATGATAAAGACCTTTTTAACACCTTGGACAATTATTCAAATGTCTCTGGCTTCGATGCATAGGCACGGCTACCTTTCAAGATGACGCAGAGAACTATGAAGAGGACTATTCTTTAAAAAATTGTGGAAAAATAATTGCTGGCGGACTGGAGAGGTATGCAATGCCTTAAAGTGTTTTTTATTGTCATCTTTTAAAATATAAGATATAACTTAGCTACAGCCAACTGGTGTTTTCATAAATTCCCTGATTAACTACATTAACTACATGAAAAATACTTCATAAGAAAAATTCAACGATGATGAAGTAATGATTTTCGACGCTTAGCTACGAAAACTCCTGTCAAATCAAATCAATTTTCTTGTAACTTGTTGATATACACGTTTCCACTCCTTAATCATACTTAATTCTGTAACTGATAAATACTTTAGTTGTTTGAGAAATAAAGAGCTTGAAACCTGAACATTGGACAAAAAATTACGCAAAACTTAAATGACCTTAATGTGCGATTACACGGAGCAATTCTCTCTGCAATTTTTCTCGCAACGACGTTGCGGCACAAGTTGCAAGAGGGTTTACACAGTTTACACTGTGCAAAATCGCTGTCACAACGATTCCTGGAACTTGTCTTGCAACATTTTTCAAATTGCACTGTAGGTTACACGCCGCAATGCTCCATGCAACTTGTGTAGCATCGCCATTGCGAGACAAGTTGCAGAGAAAATTGCTTCGTGTGATCGTTTAGAACTATCATAGGCAACTAGACAAGCTAATTCGGCACACAACTCAAAAGAAAAGTCTTTAGGAAATTCAAACTTGTTTGCATACTAAAACAAAAAACATTTTTGAGTTGGTTAGAAGCATTTCATAGACTCACCATTTATTGGATGCCAAAAAAAAACTTTTTTAACGAGAATTTAAAACACAAGTAGTGATGTTAACGGGATGCGAGTCCGGCAGAAAAGAATGTACAAGTTAAATAACTAAGATAGATATTGGATTCACCAAAGCAGCGCGAAAATAAAAGGCCTCCTCTGTGTAAACAAACGCTTATTATATTTTATCTTGTCATTGTTTTCTAATCCATAAAGGATCAACTGTCTAGTATATTTGCATCTTTGTCCTTTAGTGGTGACATAACTTTGTGGGTAAAAACTTATTGCACGGCGAAGTTTACTGAGTGAAACTTTTCGAATTAGAATTTTGTGTGGGGTGAAAGTTTGAAAAACTAGCTTGCGAATGATTGTCCAAGAGTGGCATGATTTGAAACACGAAAAAAATACTTTTTTTTTTGTATCTCAGGGGGTTACCAGGTACTAATTGCAAACAAAGACAGGAATGCCAGTAAGAGTAAATGCTATTCAGCGTGGAATTCAACAATTATTGCTCCTACGGTACAGAGATTAACACCCGACAAAGATCAATTAATATTTCGAACATATTTTGGGAACCTATAAACAGCTTCAATTATGGTTACTTGAATGAGTGTTAATCGCACGCAATTAACAGGTTTTCTTCTTTCTTTCTTTCTTTCTATCTTTCTTTCTTTCTTTCTATCTTTCTTTCTTTCTTTCTTTCTTTCTTTCTTTCTTTCTTTCTTCTTCTTTCTTTCTTTCTTTCTTTCTTTCTTTCTTTCTTTCTTTCTTTCTTTCTTTCTTTCTTTCTTTCTTTCTTTCTTTCTTTCTTTCTTTCTTTCTTTCTTTCTTTCTTTCTTTCTTTCTTTCTTTCTTTCTTTCTTTCTTTCTTTCTTTCTTTCTTTCATTCTTTCTTTCTTTCTTTCATTCTTTCTTTCTTTCTTTCTTTCTTTCTTACTTTCATTCTTTCTTTCTTTCTTTCTTTCATTCTTTTCTTTCTTTCTTTCTTTCTTTCTTTCCTTCTTTCTTTTCTTTCATTCTTTCTTTTTCTCCTT